>JAGTTH010000975.1:0-90139 GCA_022606485.1 Agraylea sexmaculata
AAATAGACTTTTTTTACCTATAACTAACATGAGAATAAAAATTTTATGTGACATTAGAGATAATAAAAAATGTGGGGAAAACAATAAAAAACCCATTTACAGATATGAAGATTAAATTATTTTGATATTGAAATACAAAATTGTAGTAATGATCATTCGAAATGTTAAATATCGATTACATGTCTAATGCGTATTTAACACATTAATCATCATATTATTTGAATGTAGCTTCTTCCACTAGTATTACTTGACGAGTATGACTGAACTTATTATTTAATATAATAAGAGCGGCTGGAGTGAAATACAAAAAGCGTGTTATTGAAGTGTGTATAGGTAATATAATGGATAGGTGGTGAAAGTTTAGCATGGTGATGGTGTCGGTTCATTTGCCATGCAAAACATGGTATAAAATTTATATTCCCCGGTGGCGGTGCACCGAAATCGTAAAGCGAACGCCTCGCATATAAATGCAAATTATCAGGTCGTTGTGCAACCAGAGGAGGCTTTTTTCATCACCACCCTTAATGAGCATAGTCCTGCTGAAAGCTTCTGTTGTTGCCTATATGACAAATTTTCACATATTTTTTACCCCCCATGAATACGAATCAAACTAATGTTTAATTACGTGTAAGTTTTTCCATCACCTAATTCCACGAATAATTTTTAAATACATATATCTAATAGGACGAGGGCAGATATGTACCAATGTCGAACGAATACTATAGTAATGAAACAATATAAAGACAATAGGTATATGTGTATACCAGCGTGATAGCTCATGGGATAAGACGCGTGACTACTAATACTGTGGTCATAGGTTCGAATCCCACTCAAGTCAAGAATTTTTAAAATTGATTTCATCGGTTATTACGACTGGGAGATCGGGAATAATATTAATAAAATCCCGATCGATCGTCTTGATCCAGGTTTACTCTGATTTCCTGGATTGTAAGGTAAATACTGCAGTCGGTGACCTGTGTAACTAGTAATAGTTAAGATCACCGACAAACAATTAACACGTTGTTGTGTATAAAAACCTCCTCAAAGAAAGCTCCATCAGAGATGTAGGTTCTCTGGTATTCCAGAAGACTGTGTTCTCTTAATAATAATGTGTTTTTTCTTTATACGAATGCGTCTCTTTCTTATATTGAAAGTGTGGTTATAATGATGGAGCTACTATACTAATATTCGTTCGAATTTGGCACATCTCTAATCAAATATATTTACATTAAAAAATATTTAAAACAAAGTCTAAATTCATAACAAGACAAAGATCAACAAAAAATCAGCCACGCTGATATTAATACAATTTAATTCCTCAAAAAATAAGTATTTTTCATCTTTAATTACACTTAATTAATTATTATTAGTACATCATCTTTAAACGAAGAGGCAAATTAGGCATATGAATATATTGAAGGAAAATCGTATTATATGCTTTTAATTATTTTTTCTTTTAAAACTCGTGTTATGTATTTTTTCAATAAATATCCAAATAATATCTTATATGAAGAAATATGTGCTTTACACTTTTTAAATCAGTGATATGTGGATTAAAAAGATATGTAATTTAAAGAAATAATGATCGCCAGGCTTGTATGATTTATTCAGTGGTCCTTGTTTTATTCGTCAACTTGTAGTCTTTTCAATGAGTGGTTTTAGTATTCAGGTCAGATAGAAAATGTGTAGAGGCTCACAAAATAATTATCATCGACCTGAATCTGTAAGAGGTGCTGAAAAGTGTGAAAGTATCGAATTGAGAGGTGTCGGTTGATCGAAAGAAAGCCTAATGAGGTTGTATTGCAAGTGCTGAAACGTGACATAGAATGAGAACTTCGTGACCGCTCTCTTACATTTACTAACACTACACAATCACATTTAACCCTTTCATTAAAACTTCTATTCAATTATTATGAAGTCTCAGGTGTATCTTTAAAAACATTTACTAAATGCTTGCATGAATGGGAAATGCATTAAAAAATCATATGCCTTTATAAATAAAAGTTAATAATATATTAAAATTCCTTTATTATGGATGGAAACGGAGTACAATCAATTTGCAATTAAAATAATTCATTAATGAAGTAATAAAATAATTAATGGGAAAAAATAAAAGAAACCCAATTGTAGAAGTAAAATATGTTATTAATTTGTACGATTATACACAGTGGATGTAAGATCAATAAATTTGATATTCTCTATAAAATATATATTTTTTAATAAAATTGTATAATGTAGAATATAAAATTTTCTATCATTTATGTATGTTTATATACTCTGCGTTTTAATGTTGATCTTGTATATATTTACAATTTCTTTATTATGTATAAATTTTTACAATGATTGATAGAACAATACATCTTTGGAAATAGACCTATAACTAACATGAGAATGTTTTATTTAAATTTGACATGAATAATACTATTAAATTATAGAAAATATGGGGAAAAAATATGAAGATATAATTATTAATAATGGGAATGTAATTATAATCATTCTAATTCAGCTGTTTTCATATTATAATGATCATATTATATTTGTTTAATACTTTTTGTTATATGGTTTGATTTGGTTGAATTTATTTTTAACATTATTTCCGATCGTATTATTATTAAGCAATTTTTTTGTAGCCACGTGTCTTAACCCTTGATATATTTATAGATATAAGAATGTATGGAGTTATTTCGCTGATAATGTTGTATTCTTTTTTATGTAATGTATTGTATTTATAATAAAAATCCCAAATTAAGTAACAAACATCGTTCTAGTATTCTCTTTTTTACGATTTAGTAAAGTATAATAAACATGGATTGAGATTCTATTCATATTATTTACCGCACCAAAAGATGATTAAATTATTATTTATTAATTCAGGCTGGAATTGAACCCATGACCATAGTTTTTTATCAGCGTTCTATTGGTAAACTAATGACTTTATCATAAACTTGTAAGCGACTGCTATTTAAAATCTAATCGAGACTGGTCGTAATAATTTTTGTTAATACAAAATTTATATATTATTCCAAGAGAATTCACTCAATTACCAACATTGGCTTGTAGAGTGTTGGATTCGCGTGCCGATACAGCATTGCATTTATAATACAACTGAAAAATGCTAATTTGTCATTCCTGTAATTCGGAATTTGCATTTCAAAGCCGGATTCATGCAATCGAAAAACAAACTATTAAAGAGTACCATCAGGAATGAAGAATGAATTTAGGGCATACCTTTAAAGTGATCAGATAACTCGAATTCAGGCCGTAAAGTCACGAATGCAATTCTTCTCTACTAAAAAATATTTCATGTTTGGTTTTTCGATTGTGAAATTGCAAAGTTAACATAATGATGTCAAGCATAATAAAAGGTAGCAGCTGCATTATTCTTGCATGTTTATAATGACTTCTGAGGAAACGTTAAGCGTTCTAGTTGTACTTTAAGAGACAGCGCTTCCGCAGACAGACTGGAGCCAAAATGTGCTTTGGAATTTTGAAAAAGATATTTTAACGAATACAAAATGGGCCACGACACCGTACTGAGGATAAACCAAAAGGAGAAATGTTAAGAACAAATAGGTTGCGGTACGAGTGCCAAATCTCCATTACGCGATTGCTAAGAGATTTCAACATCGCCATTTTTCAACAACCCCAATATAAATTCTAATCAAAGACTACTAGTACTAAGCATTTCAATAAACGTATGTTGCATTTTTATTGATACATGCTTATTCTGTGATTAAGCTCTAATATATTTAAAATGTATAATATACAGAGAATATATTACATAAGTTTTTACAATGATTGATAGAACAATACATCTTTGGCAATATACTTTGGTGTACAGATTATATAAATCTTTTTACCTTTAACTAACATGAGAATTTTCTATTTAAATTTGACATGAATAATTGTATTAATTTACAGAAAGAATGGGAAAAAAATAAAAACCCATTTACAAATATGAAGATTAATAAATAATAACAACGATAAAAGCAATATTAACAAAACAATTACAAAATATAATGCTTAAAAACTAAAAAACAATTTGTTTGGGTAAAACCAAATTTGAGTTGAATGGATTATTGGAAATATTATTTTATTTTTAAAAATAATATCAGTTTTGGAAGTTCATTGGTTAAATGAAGTTATGTGTCCTCGAGGCATATTTGGTTTTATTTACATGTCTTATGATTGGGTTAGTCGGGAAGTTAGTTATTTTAGTGTAATGTTTTTTACTCAAATCTGCGATATTTGCTGTGATAATTTTTAACTTAATGTAATGGATTTCTTTAAGATGTGTGCCAGGATCTAAGGCCAATAGAGAAGCTTTTCGCTTTTAGTACTTAATTATTTTAAAAAGAGTAGCATTATAGAATATTAGCTTATACTTCGACCCATTAGACCTTATGTAATTTTTTTGATAATGCATCTAACCTTCAAATAATAATACGGTTAATAGGACCAGTATTATAGCTTTGAATAAAATAACCAATGGAAGATCATTACTTCATATTGATTACTTTAAAAGAGGTGGAATCTCACTTATTCTCAATGGATTTTTTTATCAAAAATATTCCATATTGTAGAGATAAGTCCACAGTTTAAATAATATAAATTGAGTGTGTAAAAACAAGCTACAATTTGGGTTACCCTGTAGGGAAAAAAATATAATATAGTGTAATTAGTCTTGTAAATTTTGCAAATGATGACATTTTTTTACAAACAATGATTATATGTGAAGTATGCAATGCGGTAATTGAACAATGCAATAAAGTGTCGTAGTATCGAAGTCACGTATATCGAGACCAAGAAAAGCACGTACTTGACTAACGCTGTATTGCTTAACTTGTTTTATCATTTACTCTACAAACTTTTACCAACACAGATCTAACAACCACTATCTAGATTATCATTCCGTCCTCTTTTCTTGCCACATAAAGTGCACTTATTTCATAATAGTATTATATGTTCAGCACGCTTATAAGAGACTTCTTTATTAGGTATTTATTAGTAAAATTAACATATGTTGTCGCTAAAAATTAATTGTATGATTTATTAAGTTCTTTGATTTACTATACGTATTTTGCTGATGTAATAACATTTTTAATTTATTATATAAATATATATTTAAGTAATAAAATGCACTCGTAGCGGCAATCACACAGCATTGGCGAAGTTCGTTGAATCTGTCTTCGTAGTCGTTCTATCAAGTTTCTGTCGAGGAGTTCTTCTATAACGCCTTACTTCTTGGGCGGTTGCGATGAAAATATGCAAAAATATCGTCCTGTGCTAGGTAAAAGTTGGACTTTCGATTTGTCGCGATGTCGAAGTTCTGGAGAATAAGAGAAGCACGACGATGTTCGATTTATCAAGGCATTTGCTTGGTGTACCACCTGAAGCCAATGCACAACTCGGAAAAACTCAAATAAATAACTCGTCTTGAATATTAATACGCCTTTCATCGGTTCGAATATATGCTAAATTGATATAAATTAAAAAAATAAATAAATGCTGGAAAGACTAAAAATAATAGTATATTTACATAATATATATATATATTACAATTTCTTTATTAACATAAGTTTTTACATTGATTGATAGAACAATACATCTTTGGAAATTGACTTAGGTGTACAGAGTGTTTACATCTTTTTACCTATAACTAACATGAGAATGTTTTATTTAAATTTGACATGAGTAATAGTATTTAATTATAGAAAGAATGGGAAAAAAAAAAAAACCCATTTACAAATTTGAAGATTAATAAATAATAACAACGATAAAAGCAATATTAACAAAACAGTTACAAAATATATAATGCTTAAAAACTAAATAACAATTTGTTTGGGTAAAACCAAATTTGAGTTGAGTGGATTATTGGAAATTTTATTATATTTTTTAAAAATAATATCAGTTTTGGAAGTTCATTGGTAAAATGAACTTTCGTTTCCTCGAGACATATTTGGTTTTATTTACATGTCTTATGATTGGGTTAGTCGGGAAGTTAGTCATTTTAGTGTAATGTTTTTACTCAAATCTGCGATATTTGCTTTGATCATTTTTAACTTAATGTCCTCGTGGACTTCTTTAAGAAATGTGCCAGGTTCAAGATCTAAGGCCATCTTAAGACACTTGTTTTGGACAATTTGAATTTTATTAATATGACTTTTGCCGCAGTAGACCAAGCTGGGCATCCATACAAGAGAATCGGTCTGATAATTGATTTATAAAGAAGTAGCTTATTCTTGGGTGACAGCTGACTACGCCTGTTAATAAGTGGATATAAGGTGTTAATAGCCAGGTTGCTCTTGTCCACAGCATATTTTACATGCTTGGACCAGTTCAACTTGGAGTCTAAGATAACTCCCAAATACTTGACTTCTTTGAGCCAAGGAATTTGTTCGTTATTGATACTAAGAGGGGGATGTGGGATCGCTTTCTTTTGTTAGTAAATATTATTGCTTCAGTTTTACTCTCGTTGAGTTTTAATTTCCAGCGAGAGTAATACTGTGTTAGTAGGTCTACAGATGCTTGGAGGCGTCTACGAATTGTGTCTAATCTGTAAGATGATGTGAATATAGCGGTGTCATCCGCGTAAAGAGCTAAGGAGCAATTACGAGGAATAGGGATGTCATGGATGAAGAGATTGAAAAGATAAGGAGCGATAATACTTCCTTGCGGAACTCCCGCAAGGATTGGATGCTATACAGATTTAACATTGTTAATATCTACTGAGAATTTTCTGTTAGTAAGATAAGATTGAATAACTTTGGTGAGATATGGTGGAGTGTTAGTGTTAATTAGTTTGTGAATGATACCATCAAACCAGACTACATCAAAAGCTTTGGCAAAGTCCAGGAAAATCATTCCCGTACTTTTTTATTATTAAAATTTCCTCTAACATGCTGTGAGATTCTTGTTAGTTGTGAATTTACATAATAGGTGTTTCTTTATAGTATGTAATATAAATCGTAAGTAGTCTGTGTCCAGTGACACTAAGCTCGTAGAATCCTTATTAATTTTACCAAGAAAGAAAGCCGACCACTTTCTTTTAATTAGTGCTAAGTTACTAACAAACTGCCCCTATATTATCATTAAACTATACCCATTCAACTTTATACAAATATAAAAATAATAAATTATTTACATGTACGTAATTTTCATTTATTCTGGTTTCAATGAAGGTGGTTTAAAATGGCTGAGCTTCTAAATCAAGTCTTAATTATTCCGGAATCTAAAGTTGGCATTTACCCATTTTCACTGCTACGCCGAACGGCCTACGCCATTTTACATTTGTAGCAAAGTGCTTTTTTTGGCACACACATCTCTCAAATTATCCAAAATACACGTAAATTGCAAGAGTTTGCATCTGTCATTTATTATATAAATTATAGACATAATTTATAATTCATTTAAATTTATTTGATGTTCCAAATCTTGCAGATTTACATGACCGAAAGTAAACATTTAAATAAATCAATGAATTAGATATTTCAATTAATAGTATACGCTAATTGAACTGCTTCAAAACAAAAATATGTCGATATATTAAATTTACGTTTGAAATAAATAAAACATTGAACAATTTCGAATTCACGGAAATCCAAAATCGGTTTACAGTAAATTGAGTCCTAAAAACTTCACCACTTTTGTTCCCGGAAAACGCAATTATAATAATCGAACCACAGGTGTATTTAAATTGTAAAATGTTTTCCATGTTACGAATTTTTGTAGCGGAAGGGGAACTGTATGGGAGTTTTTGACATTTTAAATAGAAGAATTGAATTGGAAGAAGAATTCTCGAATGGGGCAAAAGTTATGGAAATAGCAAATGCAGTTTTGTTTCATTTTGTTATTGCAATTTGATCGAAAAGCTACGACCACTGTGCATTACTGCGAATATTCCTTTGATGTTTCTATTTAACTTTACCAGGTACGGGCGTAGCTCATTTTCAATATTAGACGGTGAATAATTTTAAATTAATTGTTTGCTAATTAAATACGACCCCATTTAATCCTCTTTAAGTATATTTTATATGATTCTGGAGTGGAATAATATACAGGTGCCTTAAATATTAAATATTTGCTTATCGGTTAAAATAATTTTCGATTTGAATATTACACTAACAAGGCCATGCAAAAAACACTCTTTTTTATTTGATGCCAATCGAACCTGCTGCGAAGGATCTGCTTTACTTATCAGAAAAATAATATCCAATGTCAAATTGACGAATTGACGATTTCCTTTGACGGAAAAAAATAAAAAGATCAAATCTTTCATTCGATTTCTGGCACTTTGTCTTCCTATTACAACAAAGACTTATACTTATTTATCTTTTTATATTAATAATTTTATATATAATATGTTTAATGGTTTAGAGTCAATTTGTAATGAATTAATCATATTATTTAAATATTAAAAAAACAGCTTATTAAGTATATATGTATTAAGAAAGAAATAATGTAATATTAAAAATAATTTAATTTAATTGTCTCTATCATGACGCCTTCCCTATCGAGTTTCTTTTGAAAGGGCCTTTACGAGAGAATATAGTAGACTTGGTTTCCCAGGCCACCCTACAGCAATGAATCCTTCAGATTTAGTTGATTTACCAAGTGACTCCAGTGGACATCATTTTTGCAGTCCCGTGAATCGAACCCGTGAGTCTTCAATCACGAATCCGTTACACTAACCACTGGTCCACAAGGTGGCAAATTAATAGTTATTTTGATATTATTATACGTTAAATTGATTACAGTATTGAAGTTGTCATGAATGATTAGTTTGTCAAGTATTTTGTTCAAATATAGTCATCTTTTGAAAGGAACGTAATGCGGTCTTTCGTATTGAAAGGCTTTCGCTTAACGGCATCGCAAGTGGAGCGGCAAATTTTACAATACTTCGGACAAAGGGCCTCCTCTTTCTACTCTTTACCCGTTCCTCTCGATGGGGAATTTCAAATAAAATCATCGACTTCTCGTTTGTGGGAGAGCACATCTTTCATAAAATGTATATTCTATTTTCTAGATGCACGCACTCAGCCAGTCGCGTTTCTTTGTAGGCCATTGTGCCCCATTGTGGTTTTCCACTTTGCCTGTTCAACACTCATCTTCCACCGAGAGGCATCATAATAATATATGAATTCATAACGAAAGCTCTGATATTTTAATAAACAAGCCGATTCGGTAGCAGTGCACCGCATTTTGGTTTAAAGTGTAATGCTTGTACGGCGATGATCACGTACTGTTTGTATAACCTCTTAAATGTTGATTTCAGTATTTAGATAGTGTTGTGATATTTCGTGTATGTGTTTTGGCTTGGCGTCGTCTAAATTGCCAAATACATAGTCGTTGGTATAAAGTTTTACGGTTATGTTTGTCGGAAGACAACCGCTCCTGTACCTGTTCACTTTGATCATTAAAGTTTATGTATTAATAATTGTGTGATATGTTATATTAAATTATATTCGAGTATGGAAGCCGTCTAAAGCTTGACTCTAATATACAGAATAAATGACAGGATAATTTACCACACAAGCACTAAGTTTTAATTTGAATAAAAATTTTACATTACTCTTCTTCTCGACAAATCCATTTAAAAAAATATATACCCATCTCTTTTCGGACTTTTTTTAATAATTATACAACAATAAAAAAATATAAAAATTACAATTTATTTATGAAATTTTATGAATTAGACAAAAGTGTATAGAATAAAACTATATATTTTTTTTACCTTACATGAGAATAGAAACCCATTTAAAAATATGAGGATTAATAAATAAAAACTATAAAGGTATGTGTTTAAATTGTATGATTTTTATCTTTACGAAAATATACACAGTGTAGTAAAGGATTTATTAACAATAAAATATATACTTTGTTAAAATTGTTTTTACTTTTTGTATTAGATATTTTATTACCCAATGTAGAAACAGTGGGCTTTTAAATTATTAATTGTAATTAAATTTCTATATTCCTTTGAGTCTGCCCATAAAGCGTGTGAGGTTTTGAAAGGAATATTATGTATTAATGCTTCATTGAAAGAAGTCTCTACTAAATTGTGAGTATCTCTCATTAAATAGAGTCACCTTAACTTGTTAAGCTAAAGACCTGTTAAATGTTAATTGCATATTACGACATAATCATATATCACCGTCTAAACCGCCATAAAGGTCGATTAATGAACTAGGGTGTCCTTTCCTGAAATACCTGTAAGATTGTTTAAAGTGATACTTTTGGATACTGTTTGGTATTCATCCATCACAAAGGGAATATTTTCAATCGAAGATGTAAATTCATTTAATAACGAAAGCCGATACGGTAATATCACATATCGTGATCCCCCAACACTGCGTCTTCTTTTCCCTTTTGATTAGAATATGAAATCCAATAGGTGGCCATTATCCACAGTATCGACCGGGAAATGAACACAACAAGGCCACGTACAAAAATGAAAATGAAAAAGAATGAAGACGAGGACTGGCTTATTAAATATTTACTTGAAAACGGAAAGCAAACTCACCGTGGCTTCTTTCCAGTGTTTAATATTTATGAATATTCATTCGCTCGCCTCGAAATGATTCAGTCGCGGTGGTAATAATTACTACATTATGAAATCTCGAAATTGCTTACGTCTTATTTCTAAAAAATAATGGTGTTGCATATTATTTTGAAGGCAATGTGAATAATATTTCGGTGTAAATGATGTTTCGTAAAGTCATTGGCAAGAGAAATGCAGTACATGTCATTATAAAAATATATCATCGTAATATTAATTTATTGGGATAGTAAAAGTATTACATAAATTATTATATTTTTATAATTATTTTAATTATACATGTAAAGGATTCAAATAAAAATATGACTAGAGATGACTTCTAGTAAATTTATTTTATAAAAAAGTATATACCTACTATTAAACAATATTTTACTGTTGTTTGTTGTCCTTGCATATTTATTAGTTTTAATAAAGGTATTTTGTTCTTACATCTTTAGGATCTTTCGTATGGATTTTGCTGTTTTTCCATGTGTGATATTATAAAATTATTATTTTTATTATCTCTTAACGAAGCATAAATCCTATGTTAAATATATATAATTTTGAATTGATGCATAGTGTAGAGTTTTATTTAATTAATTCATTGCATTAGGTTAATAAAAATAGCACTAATAGTACTTTGGTCATAAATAATTATGTGGAATGTTTAAGATAACAATTGCTTTTATAAATTAAGATAAATATATTGTGTTGTAGAGGGCCACTATTAACACTCTGTTATTTGGTCTCGCTGGACTACAAATCAAACCCGTTCTTTATAGAAAAAAACAGTCGTCTAGGGGTGAAAAAATCGCGGACAATTTTCACCGAGAAGACCAAATGAGAAAGTGTTCGTCTATCTCTCGTAGTCGGGAACAAATCACGGGTAATAGCTGAAATTAAGCGATCCAGAAATAGCCACTTACGTGTAGCCGAAGAGGAGAAAGTCGTCCAGAACATATTTCAGCGTCGACGCGTCCGAATAATAAATTGGATAAAGAGCGGGGTGAAGAAATACGGTGATTGTATTAAGGGAAGGAATGGGGGTTGGGGTTTGGGGGTGGAAGTGTAATGTGAGAGAAGAGGCGATGGGGAAAAAACGAGAATTCTGATAAGGCCATATCCTGGAAGAAGCCTTACACTAGCCTCCAGCATTTCTGCACTACCTGCTACCAAAACAGACCAAATAAAACTGACTTCATCAAACTTTAGCCAATATACATTTTATAAGATAAAAATCATCTTCTATGCACGATCTGAACCAGAAGAAGATTTTGCAAAAATTGATTCAACAAGACCATCCTATAATTGAAAGAGCCTATTATTTTTATGGTCCATCCAAAAGAAATTTTTATGCAGGTTAATTTGCTATTATCGATTCAATCAGTAACACAAAACGTAGATTTTATAATGATGTTATTTGAGAACCTATTATATGGATATTTACTAATACCATTGTCAAATTATAATACAAGCATATATATACATATATATATATATATATATATATATATATATATATATATATATATATATATATATATATATATATATATATATATATTAATTATAATAATTATAATAATTCTTCTATAAGTCTATAGTTTTTTTTAATAGTTGCTGTCTTTTGTTATTCTTCATCTTCTTTTTTTACTTTGTAAACCATCGTAACACATTACATTATCTGTAAAGTTACGATGGTTGTATTTTTTGTTTATATGTGTAAATAAATAAATAAATTTTACAATATTGCATAATAAACATTTCAAGGAGATCAAACTTGTTTGTGTATAAAATCTTGTTGAACGCCTTATGTACGGTATTACATTCATTAGGTCGCTTATTTAAAAAAAACAATAAAAACTGGTACTGGACACACGGTAGTCTCGTAAAAATTTAAGGCCCATGCTTTATTTAAACTGGGAAAGGCTTTATAGGAGAGCTTTGTGGTGAAAATCCCGCGCGACATGAACAACGACCTTCCGTATAAAAAAATATACTAATTTCCAAGGCGCCATACATTCTGAAGAAAGATTTTAGTTAAAATAATAGGGTCGTTATTTTTTATGTAATTTTTATGAAATGCGTATAAAAAAGTGGAAATCACACAAAAATATGGGATTCCAATATGCAAACATTTTGTGTGTATATTATACATAAATAATTTGATTTTAATGTGTATGAGTATGAGTTTAAGTTTTACTTATTTGCATATAAACGCTCATAAAAGCTATTATTTACCGATGAGAAAAAAAATTAAAATAAAATTGAACAATATATTATAGTATTATATATAAATTAAATTAAAGTGTACGAAGCAAAAATTTATATGTTACTATATTAAGTCGCTCCTAAACAAGTCTTGTAGGTGGAAGAATTGGTGGAAATGAGATCACCCTGGTAGGCAAATTCGTTGCCAAGTCATTGTAACCTATTCAAAGGAGAATAAAAGATATAACTTTTTTATTAAAGAGAAAATTTTCATATTTAAGAATATTTTTTTATGAAATATTTGATAGTATTAAAAATAACTAATGGTATTAAATACATATTTATTCAAATAATAATAATAATATCGCATTGTCTCGGTATATCGTAGCACTCGTAGCGTAGCGTTTCTTCGTAGCACAGTGGTTTATTCTTACCACATTCTAAAAAGATTCATACATTTCTCTCTTGTTATGTTATAATCGCATCTGTTACGAAGGCGACGAACCATCACGAAGCTACGGCGTTATAATAACATCAGTGTAAATATATCAAAAAGCTTTCAAACACATTTATTATGCGTTATTAAGAGTGTATAATATAAAGTGTAATTGTGAAAGTTAGCCTCGGCACCTCGTAGAATGTAAAGTCATTAAAACCGTGCCTGTTTCCCAATAATAACCACCATAAAACACCCCAGGCAGTATCAATAAGTTATCCCTCTTTGCTAACCAGACACTCTTATAACACCCCGTGACCCATTTCACTCGCCCATAATGGTTATATTTTAAAATTCATTGATAATTCGTCAATAACCACTCGCCCTAATGAAAAAAACTCAGGTTGTGAATTCTAACAGCCGCATTATTTATGTATTTTATACTACTGTATATATTTTTCAGCATACATCTTATAATATACTTTATTAAATGAGAAATAAATTATTGGAATTAGTTTATTTGAAGTGGTTCTGCTTGTTTTAGTAGATTTTATCGATTGCCTAGTTTTAAAATACGCACCCTTAATGTCGGTATTCCAAGTAGGCAAAGCCGCAAATCTCTCACCCGTCACACAACTTTACTCATTAGCCAAGACTTTTTATTAACCATTACACTTTTTTCTGTAAAAGGGGGGACATGTAACTTAAAAAAAACTATCGCTATAAAAAGTACCATTCGATTAATCACTGGAAAGTTTAACACTTCTGTTGTCGTCAGTTACGAATTATCCTTGTGAAGTTAGTTACTCTTAATAATTGACAATTTTTCATTTGGTTTCAGGTACGTTAATTACTCCAATCGATGATATTATGCTGAAACAAGTAAGGCAATTTTCTATAAAATGTTAGCATCTGAATATTGTACTGTTGGGAGAAATTTCTCAATAATACTCTGAAATATGCAAGAAATGTGTGGGCGTATTATAATGCAAATAATAAATATGCATAATATTTAATTGGGGAATCAATATGGAGAGAAGGGACGTGTTAATAAGTCACCAAGGGTCTTAATAATAAATTCCATCGAGGGTTTGGATTATCGGGGAACAGTTGGAAGCTGTGCGATTAAAGCAAAAGACCTGTTTGTGTGATCACTCAATAAATTTCACCGCATTATATTGGAAACATAAATTGAAATGGTCTTAGTCAGGCCTGAATAAAGGACGGGATTAGAGGAGAGTTGGATCGTCACGGTTATAATTTACTTTTCACTTCGTTTATTAAATCCTACACAATGAAAGCTCAAATCGACATCTTACTGTTCTATTATTTGCGGTTATGATCCCTATAAATGTCTTTTATTCATATCAACATGTTTATACCTTTGTTTTTGTCTGTTATTGAACCTCATAAACAGCTTTCATTATAACGCTCTTTTTACACCACAGACACATGTAAATATTACTCCATAAAGAACATAGATTTGATATTAAACCATTTTTGTTTATTCATACGGAATTCTTACATCTTAGTTATTATATTCAGGCTGTTTTATACTAGCCACTATTAATATAATTCAATTTCGTATAATAAGAATTTAAAAGGTATCTGATTATTTTCTAACTAGAATTTAATGCTTCGTTTTTAAGATAGCATAACTAAGAAAAACAAATATTATTATTAATCGCAATTATTACGATTTTATCATTCATCAAGGCACGTGGCTACAAATACTGTAATTTTGGGTTCAAATCCCGCTCATGTCAAAAAAATAACGATCGATTATTACAATTGGGAGATCGGGATAATATTTATAAAATCTCAATCGATCGTCTAGATCGAGGTTTACTCTGATTTCCTGGATTGGATGATTTGAATAAATATTGGGCTTATATAAATACACATTATGATACAGCGAAGTAAATATATTTTGAATATTAGTTTAAAAATAACCATAACATAAGGTTGGGTTTGTTTAAAAAAAAATTGTTATTAATTTCTACGATTATACGGAATGGATGTAAGATCAATAAATTTGACAGTGAGGTATTCTCTATAAAATATATTTTTAATGAATTAAATTGTATAATGTAGAATATAAAATTTTCTGTAATTTACGTATGTTTATATACTCTGCGTTTTAATTTTGATGTTGTGCGAAATTTTTGAAAAGCGAGATGACTCCTTATATAGAGATATTTATAAGTACACGAATACAAGTGATAGTAGCATATATTTAAGAAGTATTATAGCACGTAACCCGGTGATAAAGAAAGTAGAATGAAGGTAGAAGTCATTGGTCATATAGAGAAAAAGGCGGTACGGACCATTGGAGCGAAGTGTTTTATGGCCTGTTGGGACACCTCTTAGTAACCTGCCAACACGTACTTCACATCTATTGCATACCTTCTTTCTATATTTAAAGCCTTTATTCACAATATATATGTATATCTAAAAATAGTTTATCTTATATCAAAGTATCTGTATCAAAATTACATGCAAGAAATAATTGTATAGTTTGTAGTAATGCTTGCACGTTAAGGGAAGTGGCCTGAAAACGAGTGAAATTTATAATGAAAGCCTCCGGCCAATTGTTAGATGAAAACTCGCCCTTGTTCGAAGTTGTTGCTCAAAATAAGAAATTGGCGATAAATATAGAAGCTGCCCCAAATATTATAGTTCAGTTACATATTAACACTAGTTCTTTTTGTTACAAAATTATTATATAAATATTTTTATATGAAACTTGCATGAGAATTTAAATATCCATATTGAGCTACAATATAATGAATCAAGATTTAAATAGTTTGCTTAATCGATTATTTATCCACTTATTTTACAAACTCTATTTTTTACGAGCTACGATATAATAATATTCAGATATTATATTGTGTATATCAAAACTCCCACTACCATTATGAATTGCTTTTAAAAAATATGAATGTATATATATTTATCCGACATTAAATTGAGGCGTCTACACAACTCAATGCTTAAAGCGAAACTGCTCTAAACGTCACATAACCAAGATGGTGTGCAATCAAAATAGTAGCGGTACTTTTGCCCCGTCCGTTACAAACATAAAAGATTTTATTATTTATAAATACGTATATATATATTATTACATCATACTGCAGTACCACTAGAGCATTACGGGGGATCCCAAGTGATGATAGTGCAGCACTTCTCAGTTAAATAAAAATATATAAAACTTAAAACACAATTTGTTTAAATTTAACTTTTGAGTAAAATTATTTTTTAACACACATTATAAATAAAATATTATTAGTTATTAAAAAATACTTATAATCATACTGAAATTTCTCTTTTCCTTGAATAAAGTAAGGTTACATTCAAATAAAAATATTCTGATACACTCTTTTAATTAATCGCTTTTTAAATTATAAAATCAAGGAGCACATTGTTTCGTCATTCTGATATAGAAGTATTTTGTAGGAAGAGCAGATTTTTCATTAATATTTTGGGGATTTTTATAAAGATAAAAACATACACAAAAGCAAATCGTTTGGCATATTTTCTTTTGTATAATACTTTCGCGTCTCACGATAATTTCGTGGTATTTTTATTTTTATTCTTATTGAACTCACAATTGGATAATGGGTATCGTGTGTATGTGGAACGTGTTTATGCATCGATAGAAGTGAGCAAACAGAACAAAATGGACCGTTCAAAGTGCTCGTCCAAATAAAATTAATGAATCGAACGGCAAACAAAAAGCGAAAAGGTTCAAAAACACCTATGACCACACAAAACTGAACTGAATTGTTCCCAATAGAACTTCGCCGCTATTTTAATGTGTGTAAAGTCTGGATCAAAGCATCCCACTTCATTTTAAAAGCCATACATCCCTATCGCATATAGCTGTTTCTTTTATGACCTGTGGCGATTCTCTAAAGCTAAAGTTTTGATTGTTAATTAAATTAGTTTAATCGGATCAGATAGATGGATCGCTATTAAACACTCAACCACTAAATGAATTTTAAATTGAATATAATTTTATAGGATAATATATATTATAATATCATTAATTTCATCTTAGGATTTGTTGGTACATGAAGTTGAACAATGGCATTATTGCAGTCGCTTATTGAGTAATCTCTTCTATGACATATTTTTTTCTTAGATTTTTTAAGTCAAAAGCTTTAATTACCTCGAAGAAGAAGATTAGTCCCTCTATTACTATAATCAATCCACGGTTGATTGAAAATACCATACTTATAAACTGAAATTTGAAGTCAAATAATCTCGAGTCTTCCAAGCTCAAGATGCAAAATTTAATATTTATCACGTCATACGTTTCAGTTTACTTTGCAAATTGTGTCTCTTTGCGAAAATACGTAAATATATTTAGGCAGAAAAAAAACTTTTTAGCGGCTTTGGCTTAAAAGTTTACGCTTATCTCTCCTCTCGTAAGGAATTCCGCTAATCTGCATTCGAGTGTACGGAATGTTCCGATGGTACGAATTTAGAAATGTGCTTCTAGATTCTCATTAGAGATTGTGTATTTTTCTCTTATTTTCGAATATGCTGATGAGAATGCCTTCCACATTCAATTACCTGAAGCTTCCGATATTATCTTGCCCGGGGCATTCACTTTTCAATTCTTCCTTTATTCAAACGATGCGCTATTGCATTAGACGGATAATTAATTTAATATCTAAAGCCAGAGAGCCTCTCGCCAAAAAAAATACAAATGAACGCATATATATATATATATATATATATATATATATATATATATATATATATATATATATATATATATATATATATATATATATATATATATATATATTAAGCGTTTGAATTATACAGCTAGTAGAAATAATATACTAATAAATCTCTCACACCAAAAGTCCATTTAATGGTTATAATAGTCCTAGTGAGTTACATAATTATGTTAAACCAACTACAATGTATGATTATCAACGTTTATTATGTTCAATATGAGCGTTTTCAATTATTTTAATAAATATAAAAAAAAATATTAATCTAGAATGATCGACATATATATATGGTGCATGTAAAATAATACTAAAATTATAGAGTAACAAGTTTTATGGTTCATGGCGCAATATATATATATATATATATATATATATATATATATATATATATATATATATAAACATAAAGAGTGCATGTAAAATTTACGTTGCCTAGTAAAATAATACTACTAATTATAGAGTAACAAGTTTTATGGCGCAATAAGAGTTATTGCAATTGAACGATTTTAAATTTGTAATAATTTTATTTATTTTCTAATTTTAATAAAAAAAAACCTTTTCCACCAGAAATGTGATATAAAAGGTTGGCTTTTTTATAAAAAAAGTTTTATAACACAGATATAAAGTACCTTTTTCAATCTATTCGTGTAATTTTGAGCAAAATATAAATATTTTTTTATAAAGAATCTTGAATCTGATGGCCATAGATGACAAAGACTCTTTAATTACAGCGGCTCTTCGGTTCTTTCTTCATATTTTTCAGTGGTCCATTTCTTTGATAAGCACCTCGCTCCGTCCATACTGTTTTCTTCGGCTATTTTCTTTCGGCGTGCACACAACAAAAGGCGTGTTTTAATTATTACCGAGTTTCCGGGAAGTTTGTCTGTAAGACTGTGTAGAATAGATGCACTTGGGTACTTTGGAAACGATTCATCATCCAGAACAACCGACGAACAAATAGTAATAACAACAACAGACCTTTTGTTCTGCTACATTGGAATGACGACTCGTCTTTCTTGTCTCCGGCACTACACTTTTGTGACAGTCTATCCTTTGATTTCTATATGATTGGTGTTGAAATTATAGCTGAAACATTTCTCCCCATTAAAATAATCGAACGTGTTTAATTGACACACCTGAATGAGTATGAAAACATTGTGTGGAGTGCGGCTACAAGCAAACGAGGCTGTTTCGAACAATTAATTGCGTGGAGTGTGGCCAACCTGGACTTTCAGGAATATACGGGAAAGGGGCACCCACTCACTGCTGAAATTGTGAACCCATTGAAAAGTGTTCGATTGAAACTAAATTTGTGTTAAACTTCGCCAGATGAGTTTACCCTCGTAAAATTTATAAAATACCAACCAACTTTTATTTAATTTTCAGCATATAATAAAACTATGAACTATTTAATAAAACAATACCGTTTTTTATTCATCAAACGAGAACAAAAGTATGACTTGTAGGTAAAAATTTAAATTATGCATCTTTATTTATTCTTTTGACAGTATAAAACTCAATTTGTAATTTTAATTTACAGCGGAGTATTATTTACCAACGTTATAAGTTATGGGTTCAAATCTCACTCAACTCAAAAAAAAAAATTAATTTATTAGGACCGGGAGATCGGGAATAATATTAACAAAATCGTGATTGATTATCTTGATCCAGGTTTACTCTGATTTCCCGTATTGTGAGTTAAATACTCATTATTGAGTCGGTGGCCTGTGTAACTAGTAAAAGTTAAAATCACCGACAGACAATTAACACGTTTTTCTGTCTATTAAACCTCTCAAAAATGCTCCCCATAAATAAAAATAGTGGAAAGAAACATGGTATCCATATTAATGAGTTCTTTAGATCTAGTTGGTTATGCTGGTGGACACCATGTTTGCCAATGGATCGAACTCTTAAGTCTCACTCGTATTCGTCACATTAACCACTGGGCCACAGGGCTCAAAAAATGCGTAAAAACAAAAATTATTTGTTATATTTTTACAATACCCTAAGTTTTTTTTCAAAGATTACTGATAAATCAATATGTTGTCATCTTATTTATACAATGAAGAAAATTACTATTAATAAATATTTATTATTAGAATATGTTCGCATACAAGAAATTCACCTCCAACGCAAGTTCTATAATTAATCATTTTGGAATAATAATAGGATGATCGGTATATTTGGTATGGGGTTTCACAGGCCGGTGGGTTTCTGTTAGAAATAATGAAATATATTCAAATCTCGTCTGATTTGACAAATCGAAACGAAATTAGCTTTAGGCTACAGTGTCAACATTGAACATAAAGCACGTACCATTACGTTTCAAATCATTTCCTTTTCAATCAAGCCTTCGTCATGTGAATTTTGATCAACGAGCCTGAAGTGGAAGATGTTGACTTAACAAATTACATTTTGGACAACGTATGATCCATAACGTATTATTACCACATAAAGCCACGTAAACGGTATAAATTGGATAAAAACTCGTCATTATGTCATCAAAACATTAGCTAAATATTAAAAAATATATTCTTTAAATATTAGTAAGAATATCAGAGGGTATTTGTTGTGTAAGTGAAGTCAAAAGTTATGCTGCAAAATTAATTTAATATAAAAATTCACCTATAATAAAAAAAGTGGACGTCAATAAATGAAAAAAATATAACAAAATCATTACACCGTTTTTGAGTCGTGTAATCAAGACCATATTAATTTAAAAAAAAATGATATTATCAAAATAAAATATTGCAACGACTTGGGAACGAATATGGGTAAATGAGTGATCTCTTTTCCACCAATTCTGCCACCTATAGGGTTTGTGTAGGAGCGACCTTATATGGAAACATATAATTGATTATCTTCTGCACATTTCTTATTTCCACAATATTTTTATTTCATACCGTGTGATTATTTTCTTTTTCTACTCTGCAAAAAACTTTTTTATTCAATATATTTTTTTATATTTTTGCGGAATCTTATCTTACAATTACTGTTTGTATAAAATGGTGGAGTTTATTGAAATGTTACTTATAAATAATATTTTAAAATGGAGACAACGTTGCATCTGGTGCACAGGAACATTTTAACATTAAAATATTACTACTGCATACTTCTAAAAATAGGTTTTAATTTCCTCGTATTGTAACATTCGAAAATATATTAAAACGGCATAAAATTCGTTTTGAAGTCACTTAATAACTCGGACACGTAGTTTATTGAAAGCAATCGCATTAAAGGAGAAATACGTTTTATGAGAGATTGTAAATTTTCCAATCAAACCGGCACCATTTAATTTAAAATAAATTTCAAATGCTTAATTTATCAGTCGTATATTATTTTGCGTTAAACTGTAACTTCAAGAGTTTCAGTTTTCATGTCATTATGGAATCTTAGACGAGGGTAAAGATTACAATGAGAACCTATTGTTTTAGCTATTTTCACAAAGCAACGTTCAAATTTAACTAACGACTCGAAACCATAACTCAAACAATGTGACAATGTCACAATAAATGGTTTTATTCAGAACAAATGTTGTTGATTGGTTGGGTTTCTATTATACATAAACCAAGCAATAGATTTATATTTATAACAACCCTAAAATTTGCATTAAAATTCATAATTTTTTTCTACTTGATTATGTTCCTTTAAATGTCCAAATGCATACTTTATTGCTAAAATACAATTATTTTATAAATAGGTATATTGTATTAAAATCAAATCACGTATTATTTAAAAGCAGGTTTCTTTACTGTGAAATAAATATAATTATTTTTTAACACAATTATCTTAATTGTATTTTATCAATAGGATTAGGTAATTTTTTAATTTTCCAATATTCACACATCAATGCCTTAAAATCACAACTATCTCGTTAAATATCAAGATTCTTACTCACACTTTTGAAAGTTGAATGCAAAGAAGAGTCCTTTTTGAGACACAACATTGTTAAAAATATTCAACGGAGCGAACGTCTTCAAGTATAACAAACACTCGTCGAAACAAAATTTTAACTACGAAAGTTTTGTTAAAAGTTTTCCACATATTTTAAACAATAAATTGTGTAGTCGTATGGTATTAAAACTATTTTATATTCTACATTGTTGAGATCTGGTTACTGATAGTTGATGTGGACTGGATTATAAAGTGTAATGAAGGCGCAAGACCAACTTGTTCACTCCATCACCAACTGTCAGGGTTTTGCTCAAATTTATTCGACAAATATATGACATATACTAGTGAATATATACTGAGAAAATAAAACGCATAAAAATATGGTTGCTGATAATAATTACAATATACATGGACTTTACGCGCGATAGTTTTAAACGAACGCATTTAAATAGAACGGTAAAAATTAAACTGTCTAATTTGACAAATGTGCTGGAAATTTCTCGAAACGGTAATTATTATATTTATTTTTTGCAATATTTCTTTGATTGAAGTTAAAATATTTAAAATAATTGTATTGAAAGGCAACATGATCTCAAAAAAACATTTAAAACAGCCCAAATATTATTACCACGTATTTTTTTAATTTATTGATTTAAAAATTATTACATTTATTATGTCATACTATTGGAACCATAGGTCGCCGAAATGTTTACGGTAATATCCAAATTCAGAATACACAACAAACTGGTATAATAAAAAAAACAGCATAATCTCAAAGTATTCAACATTTTTATTTAAAATAATATTAAAGATAAACTAACAGATTTGGACCATTATTAGAGGTGTTAATATAATCCTTATCATATAATGTTTATCATTATTTTAAGATGTTTTTAACAATTTTTAGATATCTTTTTTTAATATTTTATGTATATGTTTTAGGTTATATATAAATGATTATATTTTTTATAATTTTTCTTCTATAAAAATAATTTTCTTGGCCCTTAAAGTCGCTCTCCACTATCCAATATTAGAGATATACCGGTTTTAAAGCCTTGTTTGGAGACAAAGGAAGGTTTCAGAGGTTGTGTTGTTCATTCACTATCCGACGAGGAATTTTTAATGAATTTTCCAATCCAGCCTTCTTCATCCCCATATTAAAATGTGTGCGAACGATCATTGTACAGGAGTTGGCTCTTTTGAAATTTAATATAATTTTTATTAAAGGATAACACTGCGAGGATCAATCGAACTGTATATCCAGTGCTATGATTAAAAATATTATCACAAAGGCTCCATTCCCGTTTTGCATTGTCTGTACTTTCACCTTTTCATTTCGTCTCCGGTAAGATTTCCTTTGAGAATTGTCTTACAGTGTTGAAATTCTCCCCTCAACTATTATTATCCGTGTTTTTATTACAGATCTGCAAAAAGACACCGACGAGCGATCAAAACCAACTATAAAAACACTATTTAATTTGTAAATTAATTTACTGTAATACATTATCGGTTTTAATTAATTCCCAGCAGTTTGTTTGAATTACACTCATTAAGCAAATACGATTAAATTTGAAATTTCCATAAAGTAAAACATGACTCTGTTTATCCATCAATGATACATCCAACGAGATAAAAATAAACTACATATTAATAAAAATAATGAAAAATACAATTTTATTTGAGAGGGCACTTATATATTGTGTTTATCAGATATTTATTTAAATAAAACCCCTATCTTTATTTAAATTAATTCAAGTAAATAATAACAACTATAGGTGTGATGATAAAAATCACAAGAACTAACTCACAAAGATACATGATTTTTTTATCATATGTTTTTATATTTATAATATGTTGACGATTATTTTACTATAATATTGTTGTGAGTGATTTCTACAAAAAGCTTCTATTATATGATTTGCATTTCTAATATTTATACGAGTACTCGATGATTTCATCCGTATTGATTTGAAAAGTTACTTGTTAAAATAACAACGAGTCTAAATATTTATACAGGGATAGGAAATGCAAGCTTGAGATTATTTTATGTAAGCAATGTATAAATATGGATGTAGGTTAGAGAAGAGATTTGTTCTAAGCCAGTGTCGTTTAATTGTAGGCCATAAATAAGGGAGGCGAAGATCTCAGCCACATCATGGTGGTATGCTCTTGTCATTGTATTAAACAACTTAAATACACAATAATATTATAAATTTACTCGTGTATGTATAAATAAGTATTTGAGAATAATAATCATAAAAATATAAATATATAGGTATGTGTCACGCAATGAATATTGTCAGTTTGTATGCAAAAACGCACATGTCTTTCTTTTAAGAGAAGTATTGGCTGAAATATATTTTATATTATAAAATTTATGTATGACTCTATATAACAATTTTCGTGCTAAAATTCTATTTGATAATTAATCACTTAAATTTTTTGCTTATTTTAAAAGTGTGGTTTTCATAATATTCAATATTTTCAGTCTTGTTTTGTGGAGTGACCTGGGAAATGTGGGCTAATCTGAAAAAACCACCCCTACTCTATACTTCCATAAAGGCCTGATCAACCCCTTAAAAGGGATCTTTTTAATAGCGAAGGCTTCATATTATTAATTCAGTTTTTTTAGCTTGATAATTAGCTTTTTAATTGACGTGTTTTTTCTGTAATTTTTTATAGTAAGGAAATCATAAAAAAATACATTAAATCTCTCTGAATCCATTGTATAGAATATTCAAATAACAATATCATGACTAATTATTGGATAAATATTAAATTGGTATGTTTATCGGAATTTAAAAATATTTTTAGAGGCAGCAAAATTACAACATGTGAATTTTCCAAATTCTCCCTGTACAAAATCCTAGTGTGTGGTCTAGGTTTATTTGGAAGGATAGTTCACAGTGTAGCTGTTTGCTTAATTTCTAATGCATATTACCTGAATGTTTGGACGCTACCTTGTTTCATTTGTAAACCACCTGCAACATATTTGT
This sequence comes from Agraylea sexmaculata, assembly GCA_022606485.1. NCBI lineage: Eukaryota > Metazoa > Arthropoda > Insecta > Trichoptera > Hydroptilidae > Agraylea > Agraylea sexmaculata. Next base: position 24,823 of record JAGTTH010000975.1, read on the forward strand.
TTTATGACATATCAACTATTGTAGCTCAACAACCTTAATACGGAGGGCTTTAAGTCACATGTGGCTTGATATTATTTTTTATTCATATGAACAGACCGTGCACTTCTTGATTGTAATTAATTAAAATAAACTGCCATTGTATGTATGGAGTTTTAATATGTGTAATGTGAAAGGATTGTAGTTGTATATGGAATAGAAGGCGAGGAAAGGCATACAAAGGTTAGCGTGGAAGGAGCATCTTTATGCATTTTAAGCAGCTGCCGAGTTGGTTTACTCGCTTTATACTCTTACCATATCACATATGTATACATTTGTATATGTATATGACACTTTACTCATACTGACGAGAAACTACTCTAAACTAACCCTATTATACTCTATTCTTGTACGGGAAACAAAAAAGAAGAAACTTAACAAATAAACGAGAAATTGTGGTCTGTAGTCTTTATTGGTGTATCCAAGTAATAAAATGTGGTTAATATTATTTTTACAAACAATTATATAAATAATAACAGGAAAAATATATATAGCCAAATGATATTAGGATTGGATGATCATAAGAAAATTGTTTATTATTTGTTAATGTAGTGAATTCATTGGTTAAGTGCACTTTTTTTGAATAATTAATAACTAGATTTTGGAGGAATTTTGTAAATATCATATGTATTTAAATTTACATAAAATTATAAAGGAGAAAATGTGTGGTTAAATTTATTATTTGCATTATTATAAAATTTTATCATTGTAATGTTGCAGTTAAAATTTTACTAAAAAATCTTGCTGGTTCAATAACATATTATGTGAGACTAGTTTAAGTATCTTATTAATATTTGATTATTATAATTTCATCTAAATAGATTATCTATATCTATAAATAGTACGTTTTTCTCCTTTTAATCGATTGGATTCAAATTGGATTTGGGAGTTTTTAAATCTGAGCCACCCATATTTCTTAAATACACACTAACTATTGTCTATCATATTCCTCTAATGAATTGTAAACTTATTTATTTATTTGCCCATAACGCTCATAACGCTCATAAGACTTTTTTTACAGACAAGATAAAAATTATAATAATAAAAAAGTTTTTAAACAAAAATGATAATTATATAAAAATGAGTATATAAAATAAAAATAAATTAAAATGAAGTAAGGTGTAGAAAGCAATAATTTATATAAGGTCGCTCTTAAACAAGCCATTTAGATGGCAGAATTGGTGGAAAAGCGTTCTCCCAGGTCGTTGTAGCCTTTTCAAAGGAGAATAAAAGAGGTAGTTGGATGAGGAATACTCTGGATAGAATGGAAAATTTGGAGTTAAGTTTAGGGCTTTATAGTTTTAAATAAATAAACGGAAAAACCCAAAAGAATTGCGGATTTCAAAATACAGAACACAACGACAAACCACTACATTAATTCTCTATCCTCATAGCCAACGTCGTCATAAATGAGGATGAGTAAATTTCATACGTTCACGTCTACCGATGATTATTTTTTCTCCTTGAATGGAGTGTAGTTTTGTAGTGTTTGCTACAGAGCTGTTGGGTCAACTAAGGTTCACTTTTTGAATGAAGATCGCCTTCATTATGAAACTCCCTTTGGCTTTTCCATGTTTTCACTCCAGCACGTGTATGGGAAGTGAAGCCTTTAATGTCAACACCTCTTAAAATACCAACTTTTTAATTAACAACCCACTTACAAACATACTCAGCCACCGATTTACTAAAACGAATATTGCCTCTTCGGGTATTATCATTATAATTTGTCATATTGCAATGTAAACCCCGTTTTTTGGAGTTGTAGAGTACACTAGTATATAAATAATTAGGTTGTGATTGGGTGTTATATTAAATTTATTGGGGATTGCGGTTAGTTTTTCTGTCTGATGTGGTCTTAAAATCTTTACATAAGTACGTATTTCGGTGTAGCGAGTGCGGGTGTTTCTCAAGCAATTTGGTCCAATTTTATTCCACGTATGTCGCACTCGGTAATCCTGCAGGACTTGCATGCAAAGCAGAGTCGATCCTGTACACAACAACAATACTGAGTAAAGTCCTCGGTTAAAAAATCCCATTAGTGAGGCCCTTTGTTACAGAGGGCCACTTGGCCTAATTTAGAAGCCTGCTAGTGTGTTGTTTGTATGGCGAGTGAGTGTGTGTGTTTGTCTAATTACAAAGGAAATGTCGCGAGAATAATTAAAGTGAGGCAAGGCCTGTTTGTTATTCAAACGACAAAATGAAGAATTATTGTGCCGCATTTTTATTTCACCATACAGAAGCTCTTATGACCCAAATAACCTATTTTTGTACAACGACCATTTTAATGGTATCCAGATTTAAATTGAAACAATATTTTCTTTGAGAATGTATGAAAAAGCGCCTGACATTGTGACATCCATTTTGTATATATAATTATTTGGTATATTTTAATATATTTTGCGTAGGTGCACTTAAAATTAATTAGATTCTTAAATTAATTCATATACATGATGGAATTGAATTAACTGGTACTATTTTAGGGGGTGGTACAGTATCGCAAGAAATTAAAAACACATATATTATTTAACAGGCACAATACACACTCGACAATCACTACTGAGTACTTCACAGAAACAGCGTATTCCAAGTTGATGGCCTAAACACGATGCCAAAAGCACTGTTAATAATTTAAAATATTTTTTGCTTACTTATTTTTGCGATAACCTACAACCCCCTGAAATATTCTGAGTTAATTCAAGTCCATCCTGTTTAATGCGTAAACGTTTAATGCGCTTTTTACATTTAGGTACTACAAGAGTTGATTTACCTATTAAATTATTAGTAAGATATTTTTATAATTTTGCCATTGAGTCATTAACTTAAGCTTGTCACAATTGAATATAGAAAAGTAGTTATTGTATGAAAAAATATACAACCCTGTTCACACTCATTGAATTTGTTGTATGATTCCCTTAATGTATAAAATATATGATATATTGTATTTTGTAATGAAATATAACACCTATGTGGCCTACTTTTATGTATTACACGATATGGCGTAGCAATCAATGGCGTAGCGGAGATCTTATTGACAAATTAATATTACATTTATTGGAGTATACATTTCATTTAACTTATTTTAAAATTTATATGGTTAAAATTCAGTGTATTTTATGAAATTATTGCATGCAATTTTTTAAACATGCAATATGATTTATATGTGCACGATCGATCCATTTTATTTGACAAGCATGAACGTTGTTCTTATGTAGAGTAGATTTATTATTTATATTTGGTTTCTAGGAGAGGATTAATGCTTGCTAATTTGTATCTTAGATAGGATATAAGCTACCTTAAATGTTAGGTCCTTCGGTTGGCTAATGACCATCTCGTCTGACTGACGCAACCAATTTGTTTATGTCCGTAACCATTTTAGGTAAAACAGATAGTGTAAAGATCGTAAAATCAAAACGCGTACTCTAAATTGATTCGGGTAACAATTTATAAGGCCAACGAGGCTATAAAAGAGCCTAATCAATGCACCGACCCACACCATTCAATTAAAATATACCGTAGAGGCTTTATCGCCACAATAACTGTAAAATGCTGACATCATTTCGAAGATGCTTCAACCCTCGAAAGTACATCAAATTTTAGTGCCAACCTTATTGAACTCACCCTAGGATGTATTTTGATCGAAAATATGCTGATTTACGACCACCACCAAAGCTGTTCGATACAACAACGCTTTCATCGAGAACCCTAGATTTATCCATATTTTTGAGAAAAAAACAAGTTTTTAATTTAATCATCAAAAGCTCTACAGAAAGCAACGCATATTTATAATGAACGAAAAATTGTTATTATTCAATAATAAAACCCAGTAATAAGGTAAAAATAAGGCACGTGATTACAAATACTATGGTCTTGGGTTCAAATCGTGCTTGAATAAAAAGAAATCGATCGCCTATCGCAACTGTTTTATTCTGATTTCCTGGATTATGAGGTAAATACTAAGGAAATTATTAAGTGGCACAGAGTCACCCTATTGATAATCCTTGTAACTATAATAGTTAAATAAATCACCGACTAGTAAATGCGATAGTCTCCCATAATGTTGTGTTAAATAATAAAATAATAATTAACAAATAAAACATGTAAGAATTTTATAAATTTAAGCATATATGTAGGTGACAAACAATGATAATTTATTTGAGAAAAACTTTCATTTATTTAAGATCTTAATCTATCTTGAGACGCGTGATTTGAATTTGAAAAGGGGTGTGTGGAGATATGTGCCAAAGTCAAACGAATATTATAGTTTTATACCTATTTCTTTTATTTATACTCTTCTATCTGTTTTCCTCGTGTAGTGCAATGAAGCGATGTAATAAAGACAGATGAGAAACGTACAGCTTGATTATTCATAATGACATCGAATTTCTTTATATGAGTGAATCAATAAGAATATAGTTCTATAACATTCGTTTGATCTTGGCATATCTCTAGTTATATGTCTATCAGTTAATACTCTGTTTACAATACGGTTATTCAAGTATTCGATTTTAACATATGTGAGGGCACTTTTAATGTGTGCAAAAGTGCGATTAGGATTAAGTTACAGTTGTAGGTTTTGTAATTAGAGTTTCGACTTGTATGGTACAATTAGACGTGGTCATCAGCCAGACAGTACAACTTGAGAATATTACACTTTGCACGGTTTCACATACAAAGTGTTTTATTGTAGGCGATTATGAGGACAGTAAGTGTGTCATACTACTACTACTTGGACTTTGAGGCTAATGTTACTTCTCACCTGCTCAATCCTGTACCAAGATACCTGCAAATTGAGTTTCACGAACAACGATAATCACTATAGAGCCACCATCTAGTTTTAAACAGTAATATATTGACACATTGTAATTATTTTAATAATCTCTGTTTCTTGCAATATTATTGAACAAAGTTCTATCCAAACTATTTATAGATGGTTACATTTATTATCGTTATTTAGGTATAATTTCTACTCTTGGTAAAATTATATTGAATTTTTCTAATTGTTGATAATTACATGGGTTACGTAACATTAAATATTGTTGATTTAACTCACGCCGGCCTGAATGCCACGGATACCTAATTTTAACATCATAAATATTATTTATAAAATCAAATAAATCATTTCATACAAAAAAACGTCTAAAATATTAAATTTTCTTAGCGCAAAAGTCGCTTTGGCCTGTGTGGGTTAACTAAATTGATATTTTTATGAATTAGTCAAAAAAATGACTTTTTGGAAATTATATAAAAATTCAAAATAAAATAAATAAACCTAATCATTATCGTAGAATTATGAAATAACTTGTTTGAATATCTTCATGTGAAGTCCTTAGTATATAATTAAAAATAATACAATTCAGTGGATTCTAATATAAATATTGATTTCTCAATACCTATCCATACATTTTGGTAAATTATTTTTATATAGGTACGGTATACTATTAAAATATATTTAAATTTTAATATACTCATCTTACCAATGGGTTAGGAAAGTTGACTTTAAATTTATGATTTTTTTGGAGCAATATATTTTTCAATGTGCAATTCCAGAAGTGTTTGTTTGATAAATAGGGTTTCCTGTTGGTTGCATTCGTTAAACGGCCATTATTTGTTCCCTTGGACAATTTTCCACACTTCCACCTCGATTTGGTCTGGAAGACATCCTATTTAAACTTTAATAGGGAAACTCGGTTTTGGATGCGTGTGAAGTGAAACACCTTCTCTTGTGTGATTCCACATCCTCACTAAAGGTATAAACTAACCGACCACCTTCTCCCTCAATTATTTATAATGTAATCCTAAGGATTTAAGTTCACAAAATAAATAAAATCAACAGCTGAATTTGTTGTTGAGTGAATAAAATATGAGCTCATTTGGCAACATCGACTGAGCCTGTATTTCTCTTGGCTATGAAACTTACTATAAATTCAACCGATTTCGCTTTACAGTTTCAGCTTTATTTTTGCCGTATACAATTTTAATTATTTTCCTCCCGGGGCCTTAATTTTTATTTTTTTTACTAATCAATGGTAATGATTTTTACTAACTTATAAAAAGACCTATCTTTGACAAAAATAGTTTATGAAGAAAAATATATAATAGATGCAGACAAGCACAAGTCCCACTACCATTTGGATTTCCCGCCATCTTGGTTATGCAACGTTTAGATCAGTCTCGGCTTAAGCATTGTGTTATATAATGGCTAAATAGTAAACGGCACTAGAAAGAGTAGAAATAGTGACAATATTTATTAAAAAAATTATCATTTCATTGATACTACCAGCCAGCGAAACTGATCTAAACATCCCATAACGTCTAAACGTCACATAACCAAGATGGAGAGCAATCAAAATGATAAAAGGACTTTTGCCCTACCAGTTACTTAGCTACTGAAACTTAAAAAGAGACTATAATTAAAACAACAAACTGCAAAATATCTCGGCCATAGTTTATACAAACACAATTATTAAAAAAAGAATACAATTATATAATGTTTTTTTACTGAGAAGAAGTTTTCATATTTAAGTTTACTAATTTACATATTTTATTTGTTTCAGGTATGCCCATTATAAAAAAATATTTTATATCATCAAAGTTTGTGAGCTTGGAGTTGGTATTTATAAACATTATTATTTTTTTAATAATCCAAAGTAGAATTGTCCGACGATTCTAGGTATAAATTTTAGCTGATTTATTCAGAAAAAAATTCTACATCATAAAATACAAACATAGATGCCAAATAATGAAATGACATTTTAAGCTAGAAAACGCTGCCGAAATTCACATTAATAAAAGTATTTCCCAGCAAATATTCGTGTAAAATGGGTGCTTTGAGAGAGTTTTGCAGCAGGTCGTGATATTTTTAAAATTCAATTTAACCTCTCGCAATGGAAATCATACGCTTCACTTAATATACCTTTGAAGTTTTTCTGCCCCTGGCTACTACGACCACTTCAAGGAAATAAAATCATTATCTTCTTCGTAGAGTTATTCTGGCATGACCTAAGAGATCTTATTTTTATTACATTATATTAATTCGAATGCTGAAAAAAAAACATATGTTTATTTCTCCATATATTAAGTTGAAGCATTTATACGACTAACGAGATATTATGCGGTGTAATAACATTAAGAGGAGTTTTGAACTGTCGCGTCTTCTCTCAGCTAACCATGTCATATTGCTAACTTAATTTCACGAAAATCATACTTAGACAGTAATAATATTCCGAGAAAATTTTTATTTTAATATTTTGAAAATACAATATTTATTTTTCATTAACATTTGTTTGTGGGTGATAAAACTCGATGATTATATTACGATCGTGATCGAAATTTCGGCGTTTAATATAAAATAAGTAGGTGGTGGTGAAAAGGGTGGTGAAAGAAATATTTACGATATGTAAAACATTCGCAAAAGCAATTTATGAAGAACCATGCCGATACATTTCAACGCTAATAGGAACACTGCGTCGATGTTATAAAATCAAATTAATATTATATAAATATGAAAAAAAAAAATCCCTTTAAAATTTGTACGTATAATCATATAAAGTATTTATAAATGAATTAATTATAGAAAAATATGTGGTATTATTTTATGTGTTCATCGCAGTGTTCCAGTTATTTTAGAAGCCTTCGAATTCCTCCGTCCCGTATTTGACCCAAACGAATTCGATTTGCTATTTTCTGTCCTCGGAAAACTTCTAAGCTTTGCCATTTTTTTCGAATACCAGTTATAAAAAAAACTTCAAAAGATTGATTATTTATAACGTGTAACTTTGTTGTGTGATTTGTTGATATTAATATTTGTTCTGGATGTGAAATGTCCATTCATTTAAACAAGGGGTTTCGTCGTAGGCTTGTTCACATCGGATTGGACACATTTTTTATTGCGAGAATATTCAAATAGGGGAGGGAAAAAATAACATAAAATAGACTTGATGGTGGTCAGTTCATGACATTTTTCAACTAGTATTAAAACGAGTGGTCGTAATAATATAATGGTATGGGCGGGAAGGTTTTTCGTAATGGCCGCCATGAATGCCAAATACCGACTCGACCGAATTTTCTATATTTTAAATCCGTGTTTTACTGATTTTATTACTACCATTTATTTATTGTAAGGTAAATAAGACTTCACATGTATTATTGACATTATTCAAACTTTATCCAATTTGTTATATTCCCACAAGGAACATTTCGGAAATGTTTTTTTTTCGCAACGAAAATAATGAGGATAATGAAAATTGATTTGTTAATTAATTTGTTTCGTTGGTAAAGTGTTTCGGTATGAAACAATAAACATCTCCCAAAGGAATATAAACAAAAACCGACAATGATCGATTGGAATTTTCCTATATTTAACAATAAAAATAATATTTTTATACACACACCCATACATAATCGATCAATCAATGTGAAAATGTTAAAAAAGTAAACATGCATTAAAGATAAATGTTTACAGAGTTTTCACACCAGTATTTTATGTGTAATGCATCATGCGAATATTAAAAAGGGGGTGTAAAATAATACGGCTTTAATTATATATGAATTAATTTAATTAATATAAGAAATAATTAATTTTCGTATATAAATTTTTGAATAATTATACAAAATACACTTGTAGTCTTTTAACCAGTAGACATATTTTAGGCAGAGTTGGCGAATCCCAAAAATAAAAATATTGAGTTAATTATTGTTTTTTAAAAAAATATATTTTTGTGTTACCACATTTCCCTTTATTCGTTAAGGATGTTAAAGGGTAAGCTTTTTTCAGGGAGATATTTTTTTAAATTATGATAAAAGTATAGTTAAATCAGAATTTAGTAAATAAATATAATACAGGTTAATAATATCTATTATACTGTTCTATTTTTGATTGCCTAGTTATTAACTAAAACTATTAAATAAGAATTTAATAATCATTATGTAAACCGTATAATTAGAAAAAATAAATAGGCTTTACATAAGAACAACAATTACCTGTTATAAGAGTGCTCTTTAATTTTCATAAATATTCTTTGACATAAAAAAATATTTATAGCTTTATCGTTTTCCGAGAAATTCGATATCAATATCCACAGTATTAATCCTGAACTAGTAAGAGAAGGGTTCCGGATATTAATTCTCCACGGGCCGTTATTTATTCGAGACCTGAATCAAATAATAATTTGTCAACAATTAACAGCTCCTCTATAATGTATTGTGTGACGGCGGAAGAAATGTATGATTTACTGGTTGCGGAAGACCAATAGAATTTTATCGTGAATTATAGGCCTATGGGATGTCAATAGGCAAGATATTAATAAATCACCGGGTCAAATATGCCAACATACCATGTCATTAATCATGATATTATTATAAGTTTTTCATACACATGTAGAAACTACTTTCAAGTTCCAATGAAGTTGGATGGCTTTCATAAGTTATCTTCCTCTTTCAATCAAATGAATCCGTAAATCGGAACGTCTTTTTTACTAAACGAGATTACATACTTGAAATTAAAATACTATACTAGTATAAATAAACATTTTAGTGTTCCTAAATGTGATTTGAAACATGAAATGTGATTGTGATCGTTAATTAAGTTGTACGGATTGCCTATATTAAGGCGCGTTAGATGAACTCCTTAGATTTTTATTAATTTGAAATATTAGACCTATTGATAATCAGTTAACAGTTAATTAATATATTACATTCTTTATTTAGTAAAATTTAAATACATACATATGACTATGTATGTATATCTTAGGAATTAGACTTATGTGTATAGAGTATATAATATATTTTTTTACCTCTAACTAAGGATTTTCCTCTTTATGTCAACAAAATAAAAATCCATTTACAAATATGAGGTTTATAAAATAAGAAAAATACTCAAATCGACATAATTATAATTAATTACAAAATATAATGCTTAAAACTAAATAACAGATTGCTTGGGTAAACCCAAATTTGAATCGAGTGGCTTATTTGAACGTTACTTTAATTTTATAATAAAAGTTACTTAAAAATACAAAACACCAATCTTACAGACGAACAAAATATATCAATAACTTATTTTTTGCTACAATGACGTTCATTACTTCAATTATACGAATAAATGATAATAACATTTTTCAACAATAAATTATTAAATTTCATACTAAAATAAAGGGTCTCAGTGTAAAATATATTTTATAGTTCGCGTGTAAATAATCAATAAATATCGAGTATCAACCCTGCATATTTTATTGTATTTGTTTCGAGGGAAGCTGTCAGTATTTACGATATTTTTCACGGTGTAGGCGATATCGTGATACAGTGCATTTCAGTTCGTCGGCTGTTACTCAACTTTCAGGCTGAAATGTGTGATGATTGACCGAATCATTGCAGTCTAAACAAGTCTGGTGCAACTCTATCTAAACTTTCGTAGCACGCGATACATTTGCTGCATTGCGAACTCATCATTTAGTAACAGACCTTAAAAACCATGGCTTATTATCACGACATGCACTGTAGACTATCGGAACCAAATACCATTAATGTTATTGTGTGTTGGACACCGCATTATCATGTATAGAAAGATAGTTAAAAGTAGTGCGAGTGGAAAGTTCACCAGCGTAGTAATATTAGTCGACATTGAAATCTATCTATAATGAATGATACGAATACTGAAAATGCATTTGAAATTCAAATTTGTGCATCCAAGCCTGGCAGTTACTCTGGCCTTTTACATTTTTTATGTATATTACACCCTCACAAATATATTTATATACTTTTATTATATAGATGGACTTGAATGGCTTTTTACACTTCCATTTTATTTATTTGGAAATAACCTGCAAAATCTTAAATAATAATATAGCTGCATTATATTAACGACTCGTTTAATATGTGATTGAAATCTAGTCTAAAATCGTGTCAATATTTTAACTTAAGGCATGCACTTTAAAGTTTTGCCATGTGACTAATCACGCTTGTTAGTGAATGGGTATGTCTAAAGTTTTTCGCTACAAAAAGTACAAACAAGCAGTAGATTAGTCTACAGTAAGTTTAAGTATTATTAATTTATAATCATTTATTTTCGCCCTGAGGAGATTTTTTGAGAGGGTTTTTTAGACACAACAATGTGTTAATTGTCTATCGGTGATCTTAACTATTACACCGACTTATTAATCGCCACAGTATTTACCTTACAATCTAGAAAATCATAGTAAATCTGAATTTCTGAATCTGAAAGTACTGAATCAAAACAATCGATCGGGATTTTATTAATATTATCCTAAAATCTCCCAGTCGTAATAACCAATCAAATAAATTTAAAAATAAAGATTGAGCGGGATTTGAATCCATGACCATGAGTATTTCTAGCGACGCGTATTACCCCTGAGCTATTATTCGCTCGTCGGTGTAATAAAATTATATTACATAAAGCATGTTTTAAATAAAAATGCATTTCACTTCAACCACACAGTACAAAATTAATCATACAGATCTCCTCAGAATTTATTAAAAATATTCTGAGGAGATCTTGTAAAAAAATAGACGTTTGAGATTCTCTTATTTAAATATAAGTATCGAGTATCAAGGGTTTGGCTGTCTTGCAGTATAATAAATTTAATCTGGCTGTTCACAAAGCCGGGCTCTTTTATTTTGTGGTCGTCTCGACTTGAGAAGTGTTTGAATAATTCCTTCCGTTGCGGAAATGTTACAAAGCAATCGCAGGCCACACGAACGATTATTTTATTACCCTTACGAGCTACGACTCCATAGTTGAGGGGTTGAGAAACACTGGAAGGGGTGTCTTTACGACTTGGCGGCTCATAAATATCTCCAACGCCACTGCTTGTAAAACTATTTTAAATTATTGCTCCCGGCTCCCTGCTGAAACTTGTCTTCTTCTATAAGAACCTACACGCCCCGACACTCCCGCGGGTTATTCCTGTAACCTGTTATATCCCCTAACATTATATCGGGACTAACATGCTTGAAAATCAAATTAACTAATCGCTTGAACAATCCGTCAGATTCCCTGAAATAATCACATTACATTTCCACATGGAATATATTCAATCCCAATCAAAATAACTACTACATATGGCAGGATTTTAATTAGTGAGAATATTTATAGGGTGATAATTTTTTATCTAGGTAGTGGTAATTTTAATTGGGATTGAATAAATTCCACGTGGAAATGTAATGTAATTATTAAGTCCATCGCGTATATTTATATTTATTATTTTTTTTTTTTTTTAAAACATGAAACGAATATCTATTTACCACCGGATAATGGATATTTTCTTCGCCAATTGTAATTTATATTTATTTATTTATTTACGCTCCGAGGAGCTTCTTTTTTTTAATTTTAGAAAGGGTCATTTTTGAGAAGGTTTTTTATACACAACAACGTGTTAATTGTCTGTCGGTGATCTTAACTATTGTTAGTTACACAGGTCACCGACAGAGCGGCTCTGTCTGTCTTAATAATCGCCTCAGTATTTACCTTACAATCCAGGAAATCAGAGTAAACCTGGATCGAGACGATCGATCGGGATTTTATTAATATTATTCCCGATCTCCCAATCGTAATAACCGATCAAATCAATTTAAAAATTCTTGACTTGAGTGGGATTTGAACCCATGAGCACAGTATTTGTAGGCACGCTTCATATCCCCAGAGCTATTACGCTGGTATTAAGAGCATTTTATTAAAAATAATTATTAAATTAAATTTGAATTGGATTTTTGTTAAAAAATTGTAGAAAGTACAGTATATTTATAATTTTATTTGATTTGAATGGATATATTTTAATTTAATTTAATTACTTAATGTCTCTTTATCAATAACAGTCACAAAAGTTTTCACTGTAGTTCTAAATATATATAAGAAATCAGAGTATATATATTTGGAATCAGACGATCTTCCTTTATTTTATCTATATTTTTTTCAGGCTCCTAGTCACAATAATCGAAAAATGTATCAATTTTTTTCAATAAGAATATAGAATTAGAATCTAATAGAATTCAAACCTGTGATCATGGTTTTTGTAATTATGCACCTCGTTGTTATTCACTGTGTTCTTTACTAGAGATGAATGAGATAGAGTCTACGAATAGTGATTCGTAGACTTAAATTAAAAATGATTATTGAAATTTGACAATTGTATAATTGAAACATTTTATTTACATTTAAACTAAAGAATTAGTGTCTCATTGAACAATGTTTCTACCCCACCAGAAGGTTTTTGTACAATTCCTTCAAATAATATTGCCAGGTGCCGCTGGTCTGATAATTTCGACTAAAATATATCTTCCCGTGTTAAAAGCATCCTTGTCTGTAAGATCCGTTGTCATTGGGGAAGAAATTTGAGTGAAATTTGTGTTTCCATTCCTTGTATTTGGAGAGAAACGTCTGAAATTTAGTGCGAAGTCTTAAAATACACGAAATGCCTAAAGCCGACAGCATAAAGCTTCTTTTGTGTATGTCTCAGTGAAATTTCGTTCATATTTCAGCAAGATAGCCCTTCTCATTTCAGCCTTCAATCGGATGAAATGGTCAACTTTACCATTTGTTCCCTTATCGGCGTCAGCATTTAATATTCAGACACCAAATTTTCAGAGACAACTCTCTCGATACAATTGTTTTTATTCAATTGCGGAATATTCAACTTTAAATCAGGCAAACTGTAATAAATCACTATTTAAGTTTCCTTTTACTGTAGAAGAAAGGAGAAGTTTTAATTTTTGTGTAATTTTCCATAACCGACGATATTATCTGCTGTCATTATTTCGAGAAAATGGATTTCGAGTGGCTCATGTGTGGTGGCCTGGGAAACCACTTTTCAATTTTTATTAATTAAATCAATTATATGTACATTTAAGCCTCGATATCATTATTTCCAAATCTTTTGATGTATATTAAATGTATTTTTCTCATAATAAATATAGGGAAAATGACAACGTACACATATATTTATATATATATATATATATATATATATATATATATATATATATATATATATATATATATATATATATATATATATATATATATATATATATATGTAAGGACGTATATCGAGGTTCCACCGTATTAAATTAATAAATACATTTACTTTGATTGCGGGGAAAGATATAAGGACCTTATAACATAATTAATACAAAATAAAAAACGCAATACCGAAAAAATAATACTGAAGGTGTTTAAAATATCGTAGTTATTATATAATATTATTCAGATGGTCGATTTTCAGAATGAGAGATTCTTCAAGTATAGAGTTATAATGGCAGATATGACATTTAGTTAGGACTAGGATTAGTGTGGTCCTGGTGGTATTTGAGTTATGTTCTATTATTGTAGCATACAGAATACGTCGACAGAATAATTCTGCAACTACTACTGGATACATGCTCTACTGATCTCTTGGCAAAACCATCACCCTGGTTACTGTCTTAGTTAAATCAATTATTTTAATAGACAGATCAACATAAAAAATATCCTTGTTTAAGTCGAAACGTCGAAGCTTGGTTTGTGACTATTCGAGAATGACACATTATTAGAGAATATTGCCAATATTTCACATTTTCTTATAACACTATTCAACTGGGTAATTTCACATTATGTCATCGTTTTTTTTTAAATAAATTTTCTATATTAAATAAACACCTTTAATCCTTAAATCTATTTTTTTTTATTCATATAGTATTAAGTATTTGTTTATATTCCTAAATTTTATTTTATAATGTATTACACATACATATATATTTAAGTAGTTCTACAAGTGGCTTTTTGTATTTTTTCTTTTAATTATGTTATGACTTTTTAATTATTTTTATTACCAATTGATTGTACTCCGTATCAAAATACTTAAAAGACTCAGTCTATAAACTTAATATTGTAACATCTTATCACAATGTATCAACACATTCTATGTAAATTATATTTAATAAATAAATTGTATTATAAAAATCCTTAAAATATTTGATTCTTTGTCTCTTATAATTTTTTTTATGTAAACTTTATATTTTTGTTAAAATAACTCTTGTTTATATTTGGTTATGTGACGTTTAGATTAGTTTCATTACTATTTATGCTTGTTTTTGTGGTCTTTATTAATTCATTCTAAAAATGGGGCTGATAAACTTCACATAACCAAGAAGTCACGCAATCAAAATGGAAGCGAGAATTTAGAGAAGGATAAAATTCTGATACTAAATATTGTGTTATTGTGAATGGAAATTTAATGAACGATTATAATAAATCAATAGTATTAGACTTTGTCAAATAAATTCAATATATTGGTTGAATTTGATTGCTTTATTATTGACTATTTAAACACTAAAAATCATAATTTAATTCATACTGATTAAATTTATACAATATAAAATTTAATATTATGTCTCTTAGACCTTTATTGGATGATAATATTAATAATACGTACTTGATCAATTCACTAGACCAAGTTGTGACTGGAAGTCCGAACGTATGCGTTCATTCATCATACAAATTAGATATGTATATATATATTTAGAATTATAACTTTAAAATTATTAAACTTAGCAGGTTATAGTTATGACAATAAACCATATTGTGATTGTTAATTTGATTATATAACACTGATGTATTTTGAATGATATTGATATCATATCATAATAATGTTGTGTTCATTCACAACTCAATGAACTTATGTAATACGACTGAAAGGTTCTCCATTGAACCGTAATGTTAATTTAAACTAATTCAACTACACATACATATTTATTTATTGATTAAAAATACTCATATTGATATATTGAATTTATCAATGATATTTGAGGTAGATTGTTTTATAATGAAGATGGTAAAGTAGCAAGTTGTATGCGGTGGGCGCAGTGAGCGTATCTACATAACTCGTATGGGTGGTCGTAATTAGAATTTAATTCCACATAAAGTGGCGTATCTCACATAAACCTTCTACTTATACTACTGTTCTTCGTGACCAGATTTACAATCAGAACTATACACACTAATTGGAACACCATTATCGCCCATCTAGCCAAAATTATACATCTATTGGTATACTTTGAGTGGCGACTGCCTCCTTACGCCCCTATAATCTGAAAATCAAGGTATACATATAAAAATTATATTATACAAGAACGATAGGATACTCATAGGTACTATTTATTTTTAAATTATTGAAATACCGGCACTCATAATTTCACTAGATGTTACAATTCCATATTTATTTACTAAATCCTGTGAGAGATTTTACAAGATATACATTGTTTGCACAGAATGAACTTGAACTAACTAAGAATATTTTAGTGGCTGGTAAGTTATCGCAAAAAAAATTTTTTAATAAAAAAAAATATCAGTTCTTAATTCATGAAACGTATATAATTAAAAGAAAAAAAAAATATATTATTATTTTTTCAATAACAACAAAATCCACCCTTTATATTACAAGTTAAGTGAATAAAAAGTTATAAACATATTCCATTATATAAATAAAATTGATGTTTAATAGTATACAATAAAATTGTAATAGTGTAATTGCACATAATAAATAAATTTAATATCAACTAACGATCGAGATAAAAATATTATTGAAATAAAAACAAGGTTATTGAACATAAAATAAAATAAATATTATATTTATATATATATATATATATATATATATATATTTATATTTAATAACATAAATCTAAAAAATATGGCTTCGTTTATATGATATAAAGATACAATATAATTAATTAGCGTTTTATTCATATTATTCCTGATCACCTGATCGTAATACACTTTTTAATTCAAGCATCATTCGAATAATTTATTTTCGACATTTAAATAAATTAATTGTAACTCAGGAACATAAAAACTGAACTGCAAAACACCTGGTCAAGCATGAAGTTTAATTATTTTATTAGGAGTGTATGGAATTTGATTATATTTTACTTACTCTTCAGCAAACTAAAAATCTACTTCGTGGTGCTATAATGTGGATTTTACATACTGCAATTTATGAAAATATATTGAATTGTAAATGAGCTTAATATAAATCCAATAGAGTAGATCATTTCGAAACAAGAGTGGACCCTTGGGTAAATATTGACGAATACGAAATTCAATTTATCAGATGTAAAGGTAAGACAGTTTGGATTGTTTGTGTTGATTCCATCTGCTTGGAAGTTTTCAGAGAGACACGAATTACCAAATAACTTGCTTAAACACCATCTGATAAATTTACTTATATCTTGACTCAAACATTCAAACCACTTCGATTGAATACTTGCGAATTCGTTTATTTGGGTGATTTAATATCGCGAATTTCCAAGTCACGAAAAACGATTGAATGGAAGCACCCATATCAAAATGTTCGTCTAAAAAAAATATTACGTGTATTTGGCTTTTGACCTTATTAGAAATTAAATATGTAAGCTTACTTTTCACAAATGAAATTCAGAAAAAGTACCCCGCATTATATATTTTAAATAATTTAAATGCTTAATTAATTTTCAATGCTTGATTAATTGGCTTCGTGAATTTAAATCAAAATATTATCCAAAGACACCGTTTTGCCCGAAGCCTTTGATCCAAGACCAAAGTTGAGAAGAGCATGATCCCAGCACAACATCACCGTACAATTAATTTGATAGCTTCAATATCACTCAATTAAGTATAAATTCAATATCAAGATAAATGTTTCATTCGAACCAACGCCAATCAGTCCCCGATCGGATCGCTTTTCCCTTTTATCTGGAGCTATAATCTTGCGGTTGTGGTTTTAACAAATAAAGCAATGAGATATCAAGCCACAATTCATTTATTATAATTCTTATTAGTATATTTTTTTTATTCTTCTAGGAGATTTTGATTATATTGCCGTAATCATTAGTTACTATGTTGCATAGAGTCGAACGATTATTTAGTGTAAGTTACTTATAATATTTACCTCTCATTTCACGAAAATCATCTAAGAAGATAAATGAGGCAGTATTTTCCTAATTAATAATTTATTATTCATTCCCAAAGTAACGAAAAATTATAATCTACCTTCGAAAAAAAAATGCAATTGTATTTGAAATATCTGTGATTCCTCGCTAGTTTCTATAGGTTTTCAGAGTAAACACATTTTTTTTTATTTACGCCCCGAGGAGCTTTTTTAATTATTTTTTTTACACAACAACGTGTTAATTGTCTGTCGGTGATCTTAACTATTACTAGTTACACAGGTAATCAACAGAGCGGCTCTGTCTGTCTTAATAATTGACTCAGTGTAAACCTTACAATCCAGCAAATCAGAGTAAATCTGGATTAAGATGATCTATCGGGATTTTATTAATATAATTTCCAATCTCCCAGTCGTAGTAACCGATCAAATCAATTTAAAAAAATTGACTTGAGGGGAATTTGAACCCATGACTACAGTATTTGTACATGCTTCTTATCCCCTGATTTATTACGCTGGTCAAAATAATTTTATGGAAATCGCATAAGTGAGTCACAATTTTTAATTAGTATATGACACGGTAAATTTATCATTAATACGATAATTTAATAAAAGTTTAAAATTGTAATAGTCTAATTGAAAGGTATCAGATCGAGACGTGGATTCTTATACTAAGGAATCTGATGCAATCTGCGGAATTCGACAAAGTTTCTAAAGCGGTGAGGACAGAGAAGCTTCAAGTTGACGTTTGAATTGGTTTGGATATTGAAAGACGATGAGAGCACGTCTGAATTCCATTGGATGTGCTCATCAGGGTAGTCATTATCCCGAGCGATTAGGGAAAAGGGGGAGGACAACACTTGGACTTGGCGCATTTGCGCCCACCAAACTTGCTCCTTTCCTTGGACAACTCCTAATCGAAGTCAACGAGTGTTTTCTCCAGACTACCAGTTTGATCACTGTGCCGAAAACTTTGCTATGTCACTCTTTAGTATGTCAAATTCACTGAGAGAGCATTTACAACATTAATAATTATATTGATGGACGATGAGTGCAGATAAATATTTGTTATCTTTATAGAGCATGTGTTAAATTTTAGACGCCGATTAAGAAGCCCAAAAGCCATCGAATGAACTATATGAATATATTATTAGATATATTTAAATACTAGATGTTTCATCTCATACTTATAAAACGCGCAAAGGATAAAATGTGGAATTGTAAAGATGAATATTGCTTATTTTTTTACAAACATGAGAAACAAAGAATATATCGTCGGCTTTCAAAAATCAATCTTGTCAAATTTTATCGGATTTATTTAAGATTTGTTTATTTATAAAAAATGTGTACGTCATAATAAAATATAATAGCTCATGGGATAAGAAGCGTGGCTACAAATACTGTGGTCATGGGTTATAAAATTCCGCTCAAGTCAAAAAATTTTATATTGCTTTAATCGATTATTACTACGGGGAGATCGGAATAATATTTATAAAATCCCGATCGATCGTCTTGGTCCAGGTTTGCTCTGATTTCCTGGGTTGTAAGGTAAATATTAAGGCGATTATTAAGTCGGGCAGGGACATGTCGGTGACCTGTGTACTAGTAATAGTTAAAATCACAGACCAAAAATGAACACAATGTTGTATATAATAAAAGCTCATTGGGGCGTAAATAAATAAATAAATAAATATTGCAAAATAACAATTAATAATAATAATTCTTTAACTTAAGAATATTTCAAACTCTTCCACACTAAAAAAAATCTCACTACCTAGAATTTAAATCTAAAAAATCAAATAATATAGAGTTATCCAGTCTGCAGTCTGCAATTTAAGCCGACAAAATGCATGTTTTTATAAAATTGTTAGGATGTTGAATTCTATGAAAATTTTAATTAACAAAATTTTCATTCAAAATTAATTTGCCTTTATCTAATCAATAAAACCATCTCGCATGCCAATTACATAAATAAATAAAGAATAACTAATCTAACCTCACCTAAGCAAATATTTTATTAATTAATTAGTGACTGGTTAGTCTATGAAGTAAATATGTTATTTAGAATCTTATAGTATACATAAAAAATTCATATGGTTATATTCACTAAATGTGGCGAAAATATACATGATCACAAAAAATAAAGAATTGTGTGAAGACCTCATATTTTTTAGTATTATGTGAATTTAATACTTTTTTGTTGATTGAAATACTTTATTTATAATGGTGTCCTGGTCGGTATTAATGTGAATAGAGTATAAGCCCCTATGGTGGACATCGTCCGTCCCTTTGTACTGAAAACAAACCATCTTGACGTTAGACTTGGAGCTTTTAGACCGAAACTCCTGTGAAATTACGACCACATTACCAACAATATTAATTAACATCACAAGATATACGAGAATACCAAATATCGCTATCCTTAAAACTTCCAATCGATATGCAAAAATATTACCGACGTGTTCAAAAGAGGACGAGTTTGATTATTTCTGATTTGTTTTAGACCTTGATAATATTCAAAGGGTTAATTAATTTTAACCATTTCATTTAAGGTAATATTGTCCGATAGTAGTGATTTGAAAAAATATATGCTTGAGATTTATTTATGTATTTATTTAGCAGAGGCCTCTTCATATCTTGAACCTTCATCATTCAGAATTTATTTACCTCGACTTCGCGACACGAAAAAAACCTTCCACGAGGAAAAAATACATAAAGAAAAAAGTTTCTGCGTGTGTATGAGTTTCTTAGAAGAATCCCATTAGGACTTAACCTTGTTTCTTTGACCGTCTTAAATAAAATATGGCTGCTAACGATCGTCCCCTAGTAATGAAACATATTGAACTTAATGACTTCTCTCCCCTATGTTATTTATACGCACATCCTTAAACAGATCTACTCGGAAAAGCATCTTGATTTGAATTGCCCCAATTGAGTTCGTTTTTATGATTTTGATTAATCAATAAATATTATTTATCAAGCATTTAATAATAACATTCATTCAAATATGAAAATCGGGTTGAACTCAGTGAAACGATAAATTAACAAACACAATATCAAAATAGACAAAACCAAGGTAGAAAGGAGACATTGTTGACCCGGAAATTAGCGTAAAACCCACCAAGAGTACTTTTAGACCACAGGTTAAACCTTCAACCCTCCAGATAAAATCTACCATTCCACCCATACAAGTAGCCGAAACCCTTTTACTAATGATGTATTTTTGTATTCCACAGGTGTCTTGGATGAGAAAGAGGGACCTTCACATCCTCACCTCTCATATTTTCACGTACACGGGAGACGGAAGATTTGGAGTTATCCACCCTGAGTCTTCAGATGATTGGAACCTGAAGGTTGAATATGTTCAGCCAAGGGATGCTGGAGTCTATGAATGTCAGGTCAATACAGAACCCAAGATAAACCTGGCCATCATGCTCAACGTAGAAGGTAAGATTTTTATTTATATTAGTTAGCAATTACAACGATGACTAAGTGATATCTTATTTTCAAAAGGGTTTTCTTAATAAAGGACAAGAATCTGTTCGATCAATGCTCGTCTAAGTGGGTGTAGTGAAGTGCTTTGGAACAATTTTATTATTCTATTTAAACATTTGGATATCGACAAAAAAAATTGTGGACCAAGGTCAGCTTAATTGTATTGTTTTATTTGAATTCTCTGGTATTTACAAAAAAAAATATATCCATAGCAGAAATGAGATAGTTTAATATGACCTCATAATCATTGGATGGGCAAATTTCAAAGTTAATAATTTTATTTTATTAATATTATAAGATTTTTCTGTTAATATCCGGGAATTTAAATAGAATAATACATTTTAATCCCCACATTGTCCAGCATCCCAAGGCACTTTACTGCATCCACTTAGACGAGCTCTGCTTATTAATATATCAACATGAATTAATTACCTCGTCAACAATAATAACCATGTGCAGAAGTCAAAACCAAGTTTACTAGCTTGCGTCCAGTTTTTTCTTAAATTAAAAGCTAATGAGAAGATTCAATTTTTTTGACAATTTGGTCTATTAAGTTAGCAAAGGATGTTTTTTTTAAATTATAAAATAATTCGTACACTGTAATACAACCCAAAGGGATTGTGTTGAAATCAACAATGGAATTGTTTAATTTTTGGTACATTTTGTATTGTTACTCAAAAGAGAGTATATTATATTGTGTGATGGAACATTCATTAGACGAGGGTCTTTATAGTGTGTGTGTTTGTCAAGCAGAATTCTATTAACATTTACGATGTACTGAGACTGAAAATATGATGATGAAAGAGAAAGATATGTATAAATATAAAGATGAAGAGAGGAAAAAACAGTGCGGCAAGGGATTTGGCCCCGTAAATGTCTCTCTAAGGGAAATGTCAACCGTTGATCCTGCCCAATATGACATACATCAACCTAACATACACAAATTCGCATGTTGCTTACATATATAAATACCTCCCTAATATCTCTATACAAAAATAAACAAAAAAAAATTGCCAGCGCGGTTTATATTCGACCTTCGTGTAAATGAGAGAAGGTCATCATACACAGTTATTATATTTGAGATGAGATTTGTTATATCAACAAACATACATATATTTATTATGATCAAATCCTACATATACATCTTTTTATAGTCCTATGGATTTGACTGCCAGAATCTCTTTTATACATTATATTATAATTGATATGGTAGATTGTGTGTGTACGAATAGACTAGAGCTTGATAGTATTGGTGTACACGCAAATGCACAGCAGGCACACACTCTTAATAAAAACCATTTTAATCCTTATCATTGACAAATCCATTTATTTAATTTCTCTCCGATTATTAACTAGTAAATTTAGGATCTTCTTTGACAATTCAATTATTTTTTGAGGACTAAAAAAATGTTTGTTGCTTGTATTTTTTTAAAGATTTTTTTGTTGGTGATCTATTTAATTATTTTAGATACCGATAGGTGAGCTTAATAATATTTTTAATTTATACAATCCAGGCAATCGGGGTAAATCTGTATCGTTCTATGAGGATTTTATTGTAATTTCCCAATTGAGTCTAGTCCAATTAACTATTTTATTTCTATGAATTACCAACATACATGGTTGTAGCAATTTGTCAATAAAACACACAGGCACTATTATATTACGCAAGTCTAAAACAATTTCGAGTATATAAGTGATTAAAACTAACTTGTTCGGGAAAGTACTGGGAAATTATATAGTTAGTTAAGGGATTTAAGAACTGTCATCGTATAATTTCATTGTTAAGCAGCTAAAGTTTCTTTGAAACACATTTAATTATTTGTGAATGGAGCAGTAGTCGGTGTAAAGAATATATTAATTAGGTTAGTCCCATGCCAAAATAAATATGATAGGAGTTGTTGAAAAATGTTCGAGAGGTTGTTTGATTTATTTAGGTGATATATGGCGGGTGGAAAGAAGTGGAGAATAAATCTCTCATCACATACAAGGTTGGTGAATTACAGCAGCACGTGTCTATTAGGTTGTTACTTACTTACTACGTATAAACATAATAATAATATCGAGTCCGCACGCAGAAGGGTAATAACCAGCAAAAAACTATGATTCAGGAAGGGTGCCGCCCCCGAACACCCACAGGCCAACCACCCCCCGAATATCATATTCGACCACCCTTCAAGTTATTTATTTATAACGCCCAAAGGCCCGTGATCGCTTCTGTTTCGCATAAATCATTCTTTATTTACATATTCACAACCTCTCGCCGCATTATCCATCCCTGTATATTAGATTACCGTTTCCGTTATCCTTGTTGGTAATTCCGTTACAATTTAACCACTACCTATTTCATCTCAAAACTAACACCTAATATATCAACCTAAAAATTATATTTATTTATATCCGTTTGTTTTCAAAGCATGTTATTCCCATAAAAGGTGTAAATAAATTATTGCTGTGATATTTTAAAGTAATACCTTCAAATCATATGTGGAGCTTGGGATCAATGTTAGCCTATTCCACTTTTTGCTGAACTGAGATATTTGGCAAAATGTTCTAGTGGAATTGGCTAGTTTTGAAAATTAATTTACTTGGAACAGGTTGATTTTGAAAGTAAAAGAATAATAAAATTAAAATGGCTAGAATTTTAAATAATAATAATATGTATATAAATAAAAAAAGGGTAAAATAAAATCATAAAATGATATTCAAATATTTTGGAATAGGATACTTTTGATTTTAACAATGATTATTTGACTAAAACTTGAATTTTAACAGTTTTGACTATCATATTGTATTCATAAGTACTCAGTACTTTAAGTCTGTATAGTATCTACTTTAAGTATGTCTATTTTTTTCATTAACATTAATCGCAAGCTCCACATATAATCCAATTCGATTATTGTGCCAAATTATTTACTTTGTACATTTTATAAAACTCTAACTCAACCTTAAAATTAAAAAAGTTACGTAGTCAAGTTATATGTATATCCTAATATTGTTTTTCTTTTATTATTTTATTATATAGTAAATAAAATAACTTTCACTGTGTGAATAATTGCCGTAGAATGTATATATTTAATAAAATAATTTACAATTACATGTAAAAATTGTCGATATTGAATTATTTGATTTTAGAATAAATTTTAATTACATGTTGCTACAATTACATTATTTTTGTTAATGGCTCACAACATTTTGATTGTGTAATTATTGCTACTTATAAACTAAAATATTTATTTATATTTTAATATTTCCTTCCGATAAAATATCAACATTATTTAAAAATATTACGAAAAACTTTTTTTTATGATTGAATTTATAATATATACTAAGCATATTTAATCATTATCACACTTTAGGAGTGGATGTACATAAACCGATTTCAATTGTTAACTAATGTTAATTAGGCCATATAAAAACAACCTATTTATTTCCATATAAACTCTCAGAAGAGCTTTTTTATAGACAAAACAATAGTAATAAAAAAGGAAAATATATATAAAATAAAATAAAGTAACGTGTAGGAAGAAAAAATGTATATGTTGCTATATAAGGTCACTCCTAAACAAGTGGCAGAAGTTGTAGAAAAGAGTTCTCCCAGGTGCGCAAATTCGTTGCCAAGTCGTTGTAGCCTATTCAAAGAAGAATATAAATAAATAAAATAAATATCGTGACGCCTTCCCTATTGACGGGAGTCCCTTTATAAGGGGTTGGCCAGGCCACCTTGGCCTTTACGTATAATATAGTAGAGATGGTTTCCCAGGCCACCACACAGCAATGAGTACTTAAGATGTAGTTTGCTAAGCTAGATCTACCAAGTGACTCCGGTGCCGTGAATCGAACCCGGGAGTCTTCACTCACGAATCCGTTACACTAACCACTGAGCCACAAGGCGGCTCAATAATTATATATAACTACCCCTACCGTTAATATTAAATATAACTACCGCTTGTAAAAATCTAATAAAATATATAGGTGGCTTAATGCATAACCGAATACAATGATTTATTCAGCATACAACTATGTTGTTTATAATAATGGAAGAATGAGTTCACAATTAATAGTGTCGGTGGTAGGAAGGGCTTATTCTAATTAACGATCCCATTTAATCTAGAAACTCCGATATGGTTACCATTCACTAATCTACCGGGTCACAGTAGTGAATTATGATCTCTAACTTTATAATGAAGATAAAGTCGAGCTTTGAGAAGTGCTCGGATAGTTGAAATAATATTATTAATAACCACCAAAATTGCATCGAATTTATTGAGATATGAAGACATGGCGGTGGTAAAAAGCCGCAAACAAGAGTATATAACGTGGTATAATGTTATGTTATATTAAATAAAAGATATAACGAGATTTAATGTTATATTAACTAAAAGCTGTTGAGGGAATGGACACAAGAGACGTGTGTACTGTTTGAAGTGTCGAATGGAACAGGGCGATTGCTTGTCGTGCCGCCGAGTGCATACGTGTGTGTATGTGAGTGTAAGTGAGTGTGATGCTACATGCGTCCCCCAAAAGTGGAGCAAGGGTTTGAAGAACCCGTGAAACTTTTACGACTCTATACAATGCTACGTGTGATGTCTCAAGTGTCCAGTTGATTCTATACAATAATATGTATGAGCTTCGTCATTCTGCGTCAGCGAATCGCACTTTTTTGCTGACTCTCCCAGACCTAGTTACGTAGTCGTCGGATGAGTCAGGTGCTGATGAGTGTTTAAGATTGTTGCTGCCTTTGCCTGACCTAGTTGGGCTGTCTGCTGACTCGTCAGTTAAGAAGAATGCTGGTTTCAGTCTGTCTGTGTTCACAATTATTTGTGTCCCACTTACTTCAATTTTGAGGTTGTTATTTTTTCTTTCAATGACTTTGTGGGGTCCTGTATAAGGCTGGACCAGTGGTTTCTTAACTGCTCTTCTGAGAAAGACGTGCTCACAGTTGTCTAACTCATCCGGCTTGTAGAGTTTTTTCCTGGTGTTATTTCTGGACAACTTGGGTCTTAAAGTTGACATTGCCCTGATGAGATCTTTGGTTGATTCGTTTGATGTTTTTTTGGATGTTTGAGGTGAAATTACGTCACCTGGTAATCGAAGTGAGATGCCGAATGCTCTTTGTGCGGCGGAATATTCATCGCCGTCCTTAACCGCGTTCCGGATGCCCAGGAGTGCGATTGGTAGTGCATCTATCCAGTTGGTACTGCCTTTGAGTTGGGCCATTAGACTAGTTTTGATAGTTCTATGCAGTCTTTCAACCTTACCGTTAGCTTTTGGGTTATAAGCAACAGTTCGGTTGTGATCGATGCCAAGAAGTTGACAGTACTTGTTGAATACCTCTGATTCGAATTGTCTTCCTTGATCGCTAGTGATGGTGATAGGTGAACCGTACCTAGCGATCCAGTGATTCAGCAGTGTTTTGATTACCGTGTCAGCTGTGATGTTTTGTGCTGGGATGGCTTCGAACCAGGATGTTGCTCTGTCAATCATTGTTATTAGATAGGACATGTCTTGGCAGATAGGTAATGGTCCAACTATGTCAATATGGAGGTGTTCGAAACGATCGGTTTCGATGAAACTTCCATAAGGACTGCGAGTGTGGCGGTGGATTTTTGAACGTTGACAGGTGATGCAGTTTTTAACCCACTTCGTTACGTCTTGGTTGATACCTTTCCAGAAAAATCGTTCCTTGATGGCTTTAATTGTAGATCTGCTGCCAGTGTGAGCTATGTCGTGAACTTGGTGAAAAGCTTGTCTGCGCCAGGATGCTGGTACGAAAAGTCGCGCCTTCTGCGTTGAAGTTTCGTACCATAATGCTGGAGCGTTTGCTGATGTTATTTTCTTGAATTGTAGTGCTGGGTGCTGTTTGAGATTTTCCAGCTCTGGGTCATTTGTTTGAGTTTTTGCGATGTCCTTCAAGTCGAAGTTAGTTGGGAGATTGATTGTAGAGATCCGACTGAGTGCGTCTGCAACGGTGTTCTCTTCGCCTTCAATGTAGACTATTCGGTTGGTGAATTGCGATATGTAGTCTAATTGTCTGAGTCGGCGTGGATTATCTGCAGGAGATTGTGGTTTATTGAGTGCGAAAGTCAGAGGTTTGTGGTCAGTTTTAACAATCAATTCTCTCCCTTCTACGCTGTCCCTGAAGTAGCGTATGGACAAGAATATTGCTAAAAGCTCTCGGTCGTAGGTCGAGTAGTTCTGTTGCGTTACTGATAGAGCTTTGGAGTAGAATCCGATTGGTTGGAGCACGTTTCCGATTTGTTGGTGAAGTGCTCCTCCCGCACAGGATCCTGAAGCGTCAGTAAGCAGGACCATGGTAGCTTCGGCTGATGGGTGTGCTAGTGTGGTTGCCTTCGCTATCGCTTCTTTGCATAATTGAAAAGCTGCGTTGGCTTCATCGTCCCACACTATTGGTGTTTTGTCCTTTTTCTTCGACGAAGTAAGGTTTTTGTTCAGTGGTTTTTGAAATTGAGCTGCTTTAGGAATAAGTTTTCTGTAAAAATTAATTATCCCTAAAAATCTTCTTAATTCTAGGACTGTCTGTGGTTTTGGAAAATCCTCTATGATGCGGATCTTCTCAGAAATTGGTTGTATACCTGCTGTTGTTATTTTAAATCCTAAGAATTCTATTTCAGTAAGGCCAAATTGACATTTTTCGAGTGCGACTGATAAACCGAATTTGTCCAATCTCGAGAAAAGTTCTGTGATGCACTTAAGGTGTTGTTCTTCGTTCTTTGATGCGATTAAGATGTCGTCTAAGTAGACAAATACGTCTTCCATATCTCCAAGTATGGTGTTTATGAAGCGTTGGAAAGATTGTCCTGCGTTTCGAAGTCCGAATGGCGTTTTCACATATTCGAAAGATCCGAAAGGTGTTGAGATGGCTGTCTTCGGAATATCTTCTTCGGCTATTGGTATTTGATGATAAGCCCGTTGGAGATCGATTTTGGAGAAAATGTTTTTCCTTCGAGATGATTTTGAGCCTCGGAAGGGCGTGGTATGGGGTATCTATCTGGAGCGGTTTGAGCGTTAAGTCGCCTGTAGTCGCCACAGATGCGTATTCCCCCGTCTTTCTTCTCCACGATGTGAATAGGGGATGCCCAGGGTGAGGATGATGGTCGTATAATCCCTAATTGTTGTAATTTGATGATCTCCTGCTTCGCTTTGTCATACTTCACTTTATTGAGAGATCTCGCTTTCTCGTATACCGGTGTACCTGTTGTGGTGATGTGATGTCGGACCGAATGTTTTGAAGGTTTTTTATCCTATCGGCGTCAAACAATTCCGGAAATTTTTTGATGACCGATAAGTATTCCTTCGTTGGTGTCAATAATTTGATGGATTCGATTTGTTCTTGGTCTACCTGTCCTTGTATTTTCACTCTAAATTGTTTGTCGAAGAGACATTTTCCACTGAGGTCTATTAACAGTTGGTGATGTTTCAGAAAGTCGGCCCCGATGATGTTGCGCTCGACATCAGCAATGATGAACGTCCATGTATAGATTGCGTTGGGAGCGAGGTGCAGTGTTATCCTCTTGGTCCCGTAAGTCTTGATGGGCGTTCCGTTAGCTGCTCTTGCTGTAATTGTTGTAGCAGGTTGTTTGCTGTCTGTTACTTTCAGTACTGAAATGTCTGCTCCGGAGTCGACAAGGTAGGCCTTCCTGGTGCGAATGTCGTGCATTGTGAGGCGGTATGATATTGGAAGGGCTGCAGCGCTGTCCACCTCTGCGGTCGCTGCAGCGTCTAGTTTTCCGCATTGAATTTACACGGCTGTTGGCACTTGTTTGCCTTGGCGCCGAATTTGAAATGATACCAACAGTTGTCATGTGTCGGCCGCGAGTTGCTGCGTTGCCGGCTACGTTGTCGGCTACGGTTTCCGCGTTGTCGGCTGCGATCTCTGAAATTTGGCTCATAAGGTCTTCGTGTTCTATCGACCCCCGATATGGACAACTGCCGGACCAGTTGTTTTAGGTCCTCCACATCTTGTCTCATCCGTGCCATGGCTGTATCGCTGTTGTTTGGTGTGTTGAGTATGTTAATATCCCATTCAATGTTGTGATTCATTTTTGTTGTATTAATTTATTATATTTGATGTATTAATTATGATTATAATGTTGTATGCTGATATGCCTGTGGCCGTAATATGAGTAATGCAGTAATGTTTATTTAATAGGTGTTGACTCAGCGATTGCACTGTTGGTGGTAATATTCTCGGAATTATTATATGATAATATTCGATGACGGTTGTAATATTTTCAGAATTAATTATTAATATTCTTCACTTGCGGAATGTGTCGACACAATTTTTTTCTTTTTTGACAATTATTTTTTTTATTTTGATGTGAAAGATGAGGAATGGTCTTACTTGTTATTTGATGATGAATTGAAGAGAACCATATACCCTTACTTCCTGCTGTTCCTCGTCGGTGATTCGTGTCCAGATCAGATGAAGATTGCGAAATCCAATGTCGGGGTCACCAGATATAACGTGGTATAATGTTATGTTATATTAAATAAAAGATATAACGAGATTTAATGTTATATTAACTAAAAGCTGTTGAGGGAATGGACACAAGAGACGTGTGTACTGTTTGAAGTGTCGAATGGAACAGGGCGATTGCTTGTCGTGCCGCCGAGTGCATACGTGTGTGTATGTGAGTGTAAGTGAGTGTGATGCTACAAGTATATAATATGGTATATGTAAGACCAATATCATCATTAAGCCATCCAACACCACCCTGATCCTCAAGACAAATGCCTTCTTCGTGCAGCCTCCCCTAAACACCCACAAAGGGTCACCATCATAACAAAGATGGACCCTATCCTGACCGCACTCCCGCATTAAATACAACATCTTCTGAAAAACTATCCCATATGTTACATAAATACCACCCCCTTGATCGTCCTCATCATATGCTTTCTTGACGAGCTGCTCTTTATTTTTTTATCACGATTTGTCTCTCATCATTCTTTAGTTAGTCTCTCCTGTAAGAGCATAGTTACTATTATAAATATTTTTTATTAAGAATCAATTGACAATACAATCAAGAGCCGCCTTGTGGCCCAGTGGTTAGTGTAACGGATTCGTGAGTGAAGACTCCCGGGTTCGATTCACGGCACCGGAGTCACTTGGTAGATCTAGCTTAGCAAACTAGATCTTAAGTACTCATTGCTGTGTGGTGGCCTGGGAAACCATCTCTACTATATTCTCCCGTAAAGGCCAAGGTGGCCTGGCCAACCCCTTATAAAGGGACTCCCGCCAATAGGGAAGGCGTCACGGTATAAAAAAAATCATATTTATCACTTGTTAATATTTATTAATGTCTAGATAGTAATAGAGTTCTAGAGAAAATAAAAATAAAATTCGTATAATATTATGCCGCCTAATGGAATTCTCGTGAAGCAACCTTTCGGAAATATTTCGTGAAAAAATGTATATTTTTGTCTCAGTTTTTTTTTTTTTTTCGTTGGGGAACATTAAGCACGGTGCAATTTATGTGATGCAATCTTAAGGCTTCCTCCTGTCCTCCCTGAATGGTGGCTTAAATCCACTAGTCCCTGATTATAAACCGGTTGAGTTAGTGGGTAAAAAGTGTGTTTGGGTATCAGAAAAAGCACCCGCCGAAACAATGGCCGGGTCGACAAAAGGTCGGGCTAATAATAAAGGCCACGGGGTCATATAAATCTGCCTCGCATTTGTTTCCCTCCCCCCATTTCTATGTTTTCCACACATAAAATGTATCAGAGACCAAAATTACAACAAAAAAGTCAACCTGAGATGTTTTCCACGAACAACCCTTTGTATCGCTTACAAACAAATTTAGAAGCCCTTCCTGCTTTCAATGATACTGTATTCTTTTCTAGCATCCTATGATTGTTGAAAATATACAGGTTGAAATCCATATATAGTTTCATAAACAATAATAGATTGGGGTTTATTTTATCTGAAAGTGGAAACATAATATATTGTATTATAATAGCATAAATTAATATAAATTACATCAAAACAAAATTACTCAATTAGCTCCGTTCACTATCAAATATTCATTTAATAATTTAAATATGATTATGAATTAAAAATAAAAAACAGCTGAATTTTAATTTATTTTACAGACACAATACATTTTCAAGCACATTTCATGATGGTTGTCTAAACTTGATTCAAAACTCACTATTAATATTTAATTTAAACAAAAACTCAAACAATTTATATAATTATTTTAAAAGCACATCTTAAATGGATTTATTTTTATAATTTTGATATGAGTTGAATTTCAATAAGAATTAATAAATCATGTTTTGACTTATTTATATAAGACTGGAAATTAAGTAAATTACATATGCTTATGACGAGGGAAAAATTATTATTTAGACATTGTTATTTGAATAACGTTTGTGAAGAACACTTCGGGCAGATTTTTTTAATTAACTTTGTCGAAAGCAAACATTCAAAGTCGAATGCGGAAATCTAATAGCTCATCTTCAATGTAATTTATACTGTGTAGACTAATTAAAAAGCTGAAAGACAGATTTGCGTAAACCGAGACTCGAACACGAGATCTCATTAGGCCACAACTTGACTTATTGCAGTCCATCATTTGCGGCCGAAAGAATGCTGGATTTTTCAACAGTATTTTCAAATCGCAATTTGATTTCACTTTTTGAAACAAACGTTATCATTTGCGTTTAATGAGTATTCTTCTTCTCGCCGGCAATCCTTCCGCAAGCCATGCTTAATGGACGACCAATTGATATCTTCAAAGGGTTCTCTTTCTCTTATTGTTTCGATTGTAATTGGTATGGAAGAGACTTTCACTAGGTCTGAAACATTTTAGTCAGATGAAAAAGTGGCTAATTGGAGTCCCTCCGATCGTACGGAACAAATTAATTTTGAACCTCTCTTCACCCAAACTTTTAACAGCACTTACAATGCTTCTGATGATTATTTCCATCAGTCGAGTGCCAATAAAATTTGAATATAAATTGATTAAGTACCGATCGATATCCTCTGGCACGATTTGAATAAACCGACATAATAAATTGTGTGTTTAATAATAATTTTAATGATATCTAGCAGGATTTTCCTAATAAACTTTATATGTATATATTTGATTGAACTCAAGTTAAGCTGCAATCATAGCAAAAATTAAGATATTGTCATTTTAGTATTTATGTGCTTTTCAATGAAATTAATTTTACTAATCAATATATTGTACTTAACAAAATAATCACTGTTTAATGGTGTTTTACTTAACAATAAAAGTGGGAAATTTTACCATCGAATTGAGATTTTTTCGAAAATAAAAATGTATTTAACATTATCAAGTAAACATACAATTTTTTACATATTGTGATTTAAAAAAAAATTATGTGTGATATAATATATTTTTATTTAAAAAAAGATCTCTGAGGATGACTAGCTGAACCTATTGTAGTCAAGCAGCTTTTGCATTTTTATTTTTCATTAAATTCTGGTGTTCTACCAAGAAAAGGGTATCAAATACTTTGAAAAATAAACAAAAAATAGATTAAATATAATAATGATAGTACCAGAAAGCCATACCAGAAGAGGTAGGTTCGACTCCTGCCTGAGATGATTGGTGTATTGAGACATAATGTCAAAATGTTATATGTAATGTAAGGAATATAAAATAATAAAATTACTATACATATTTCGCACTATGATAAAAAGACTAGTAGATTTCTAGAAATACCAAATATATTTTCAATCCAAATGTAAATTTAAATCGATATTCGATGTTTTAACTATTTATCCCGATAATAAAAACAGTATTAATACTGATTACTGATACACATGTATAAGAAAATTTTATAATATCACTTATACCTAATATTCCCATAGAAGAATCCACCCATTTTATTTTTTTTATAAATGATAAAGCATCATCCCTCTTCGAACGTTCCCGATGTATCTTAGTATTATTTATACACAGGTTTGAATTGTTGATTTTTAGAACACCACCTTTTTCTTACCTTACCTCATTGAATGAACTTGTTCATAGTTTATTTAAATGATCACAGCATAGTCATTCTATTTATTTTGTTTTGCATTCCAGATGAGTCCTATCTCCTGTCGACCAGGGGTCCGCTCCACCATTCCACAGGTCAGCTCAATAATCCTTCATTCATTTCTTTGTAACCGCTCATTTGCTCGCTCTTACATTGTCATCTGTCCTAACTATTTATTTTGTCTAGGCCATTATTATCATCAGCCCGTAGTTTTGTGCTTATTATATTGATACAACGTGCGATGGTGTCATAACATATTAATAAGACATTGGTGTTTAGATATTATTATGTGTGTATGTCCTGAATGCTTGCAATACGTATTGATATAGTGATTTGTAATGTATTTTTATTTTATTACACACAGTAGATTTTGACATTTTTGAACCACAATTATTTATATATTGGGTAAAATACATACTTAAATAATAATAAAAAAAATTATGATAATAAGATGAAAATAATAATAGAGGCTTACTCTATTTATTTAGTTTATAAGAAGTGAATACTGCGGTAAATATACAATAAGCGAACGGCTTTGTAGAAGATTAAAATAATATAATAATGGATATTTTGATGCGCGCCATCTTGGTTATGTGACATTTAGATCAGTTCGTTTTAGGCATTATATTGTGTACACACCCCAATTTTATAATGGATAAATAAACATACGCCACAAAAACAAGCAGACATAGTAACAATATTTTTATTATACAATTTCTTTATTCAATATAATTTGCGTACAATGTTTTGATACATTATGATTTGTTGTTACAATGTTAAGTTTATAGACTTAGTCTTTTACTTATTTTAATAAGGAGTATAATTAATTGATATTTAAAATAACTAATAAGTCATAACATAATTTATGGGAAAAAATACAAAAACCCACTTGTAGAACTACTAAAATATATATAAATATTATACATAATAAATAATAAAAAAAAAAAAAAATAATAATAAATAAACTTAGAATTACAAAAACATATACTTAATACTATATGAATAAAACAAAAATATTGTGAAACACGAATATAGTAAAATCAATAATGACAGACAAAATCAGATGTGTTTGTGAAAAAGATATGTTAAAGAATTTTTAAGGAATGTCTCTCAACATTTCAGTGGTAATTTAAAATTTCGCTTATTTGAAACATATTTGATTTTGTTAACATTTTGTATTAAAGAGTTAGTGGAGAAGTTAAACATTTTGTTATAGTGTTTATTGCTTAAGTCAGTGATAAACTCCTCTACTGTTTTCATTTTGATATAACAATATTTATAAAGCAAAATTGATATATTAAAAAAATACTTATATGTAACTCTTCACTCTTTAAATAATCACTTAATTACATTTAATTTGTATTTAAAATTTTATACATGAAAAGTTAAATAGGTTTAGAACAGTTTATTTACTTGACATGGCCTATTGGAAAATAAATCTTATGTTAAAATAATAACTTATGTCATAAATTCGTTGTTCAGCTTATATGCGTGAAACCTCCCTTCAACTGGCGGTTAATATAAAATATTAAATACCGTATTTTTATATATCGATGACCTAATAATGAAAATACTTTTTACGATCTTAATACAATATGAATGGTTTATGGGGATGAGTGTTCGCGTGCCAGATGTTCTATAAGCCTGGCCTAATTGACCACCACTGAAAGCATTAGTGTATTACAGTGGCGAGTATCGAACCCGATACTAACATAGCTTCGCTAATATTATATCGAAACTGATTGTTCACAAATTTACTGACCGATCCGCACTCTGTCGGATTATACTGTGTAAATCATCCCCGTGTACACTTTGTACTGGAGGCTTTGCTGCTGTACTGAAACACCAACTAACTTTTCAATATTGACCGGCTTAACTTCGTCTTAATCTATGCCGGCTGCATGAAGCAAAGATCAATGTTCATCATGTATAAGTTATAATCTTCCTGATGATTGAAATCACCTTTATGTTCCGGGTGAGGGAATTAAAAATATAAAGGAGCTTAACACTACTAATATGTAGTTAACCTCAGAGATTAAAGTATTTTCAAATTAAATATTGTGGATTTTATATTAAATAAATATCGTTAAGTATGGAATTCAACTCAAACTTCACATCAATCATTTTATTGTTTTAAATCTGAAAAAAGTAT
The DNA here is from genome assembly GCA_022606485.1 of Agraylea sexmaculata. Lineage (NCBI taxonomy): Eukaryota > Metazoa > Arthropoda > Insecta > Trichoptera > Hydroptilidae > Agraylea > Agraylea sexmaculata. The sequence goes on from JAGTTH010000975.1 coordinate 60,445, forward strand.
ATACGGTTATTCTAACTTGAACACGTCTATGGTATATAATCAACACGATAAACTAACCAACTTCCATTGATCAGATGTTTCTTTGATTTATTATTAAAAAACAATTAAATAACGTCACAACAATCGTTTCATTACTTTTAATCTGAAAAAAGTATATATGGTTATTCTAACTTGAACACGTCTATGGTAAATAATCAAAACAACAACAACTTGACAAATTAACCAACTTGGATTGAACCAATCATATAAATTTATAATTCAAAAATAATAATAATAATCTAATTATTATAAGTGTTTTATTATTGAAAGATAAGGAATATGTTGTGTTTTTTTATTTAATAAATTACGATATCACCAATCATGGGAGTTGCGAAAAAATAATAATATGTATTGAAAGTTATATTCCTGTGTTAAATATTGATACATTTTATTACACAACCCATTGTTTATTTTATTCAAAATAATGAAATCGTTTTAAAATTGTCAAAATATATAGTGTACGAGAACCCCAGTCTTCTGTTTAGAGACACAATATTCATTGGACTAAACAGCCTCACTCTAATGAACGCGTGATTAACAATCGGGCTGCATTTGAAACACTATAGTGAAATACGATTTTGAGAATTATTTTAACATGGTTTATTTTGTACAATTTTAGCTGCCCAGGCGAACATTTGGGGCTCTCAAGATGTATACGTGAAGAAGGGAAGTACCATTTCCTTGACATGTTCGGTCAACGTACACTCAACCCCGCCTTCAAGCGCCTCCGTGCTGTGGTAAAATTATTTAATAATTAACATTATCCACAATGCCGACAGGTGTAATACCGTGTTAATTAATTCCAGGTACCACGGAAACTCGGTGGTGGATTTCGACTCTCCTCGGGGTGGAATCAGCCTGGAGACAGAGAAGACAGAAACTGGAACAACCAGCAAATTGTTGGTCACAAAAGCCGCCCTTAGTGATTCTGGAAACTATACATGTGTACCTTCTAATGCCAATCCGGCAAGTGTCAGTGTCCATGTACTGAACGGTAATGTTGAATATTTTTATTATTATAAAAATGTGCCTGTTAGAATTTTATGTATGCAATAGTGAGGCTTGTATGGTTTGCATAATTTATTTATTTTAGTTTTTAGCATTGATTGTGTAGAATAATGCACATCTAAATGATGTTTAAATAAATTTTCTTAATTAATCACACATGTGAATTTACAATTAGATAGAATAATATCAATAATTAAGTATGGTAATGAAACATTTATTTACACAAAGAGAAACAAATGCGATACTCATAAATTTAATAAAATACTTAATAAATATATATATATATATATATATATATATATATCTATATATATATATATATATATATATATATATATATATATATATATATATATATATATATATATATATATATATATATATATAAAATACAAAAACCGGAAAAAATACATAAGATAAAAACTAATAAGGTTAGAAACATTAAAATAGCTCAATAGGGTTTAATATCCCTCGATAGTTTTGATCGATATTTAAAATATAAAAAAGTAACAAATAAATTAAAATTATGATAGATACGATGAAAAATAAAAGACCAATTATAAGGAAAACTTGATTTGCTTACTTAAAAAAATTTAGATATTTTAATAAATTATTGGTTATAAAATTTCGTTAAACAATTTATGAAAACTCAGATGAATATTTATTTCTTCGAAGTTTGGTTTTAATCTACTCGTAGTAATTTCTTAATACTCTCATTTTTGTGGAAATTTATATACATTTTTCTTCCTAATTTTTTAAGAGAATGCAAGCGTTATATCTCAGGAAATAAGGCGTGTGTCTACAAATACTGTGGTCATGGGTTCAAATCCCGCTCAAGTCAAAAAAATGTATACTTTTAGAATATTATTGATAAAATGCCGATCTATCGTCTTGATCATGGTTAGTAAATACTGAGGCGAAGTCAGTGACCTGAGTAACAAATATATATTAAATAAATAAATACTGAAAAGATTATTAAGTTAAGAGGGGTCGCCCTTTTAGTGACCTGTATAACTATAATAATTAATTACACTACCAACAGGTTAAATCCGAGAATTCCCTTACTAATACCTAATATACAAGTCATCCAAATTTTATTTAAAAAAATCGAATCCCTGTATTTCAATAGGAAGATAGTCATTATAATTTTTTTTCACTGTGAGCATGTAATTTATCGGTTCAATCTTACAAGGCTATAAATTAAACCACATAAGAGTAACTCTCACAGTATGCAATTGTATGTTGAGATTAAAGTGCGTGTAAGAAATGAGATCCGGGTCTGTCGTAGCAATTTTTCAGGGACGCCATTACTGAAACCGGAAAAGTCTCATCCATCAGAATGCAGAAAAATCTCACAGAATACTACTTAAAATAATACACTGTTTTATACGACCCACTTTTTAGAGCACACGTACAAATTTATCGAAATGCATATTGCATTAAAAATGGCTCGCTTTGTGAATGAATTTTAATTGGTTGATTATTTTAAACCCCATTTTGACACACGTTAATTAAACCTCGTTAAATAAATCAATGTTTGAAATCAAATGTCAAACATAAAAAAATACTCATGCATTACATTTATATATTATTTGCTTTTTCGACTCACCTGAAATAAAACCTTATTGAATCGTAGAGTTTACAAGGCGATTAGTTGAATTCGACCTAACTCAGATTATTCCCACGTATTTAAAGATTACTTCGTATGAATTAACATATTGAAATTACGGAATATGGCAATTTAATCGCCTAATATAATTTTTATTAAATAGTTAATATAGAATGTGAAGGCTAATTGTACAAAGATATTTGCTGAAATTAATTGAAAAAAATATAATAAATATATAATGTTAAATTGTTGGATATAAAATGCGTACTAAAAATATTAATATTATGTTATTCCTTTATTATTAAAATTTTGTCAAATAATTTTATCCTAACCGTACATTTTCTCTCCTTGTCAATCTTATTTTATTTCTTCTATTAAATGCCTTAAATATAATTGTTAAATAAAATATTCTATGTATTTTTTTTAGATTTTTATGGGTCAAGCTTGATCTTTTCTTTGTGCTGCAATTGTGTAGATTAAAATTTTGTCACAATTCCAGCTGTAAACCCGGAAATGTATCTAATTGGTTGAAATATATTACTTCGCCAATTCATGAACTTGGCCGGTGAATTGATTTAGACTAATCAGAAGTGCTTGACGGTTTCCAATGATACACTTCAATTTAGTGGGATTTCATCCAGTTGTAGATGATTTTCATTACTTTTTTGTGTTGAAACCAATATTATTTCACTCACTGAAATATAATATAAGGCCGCTTTGAATGTGAAATCTGATTTGAGGGTATTGTTCGTGTGTGGTCATTAGCGTTATATCCGTTGTTATTTCACAGTAAACCTTGCATGTATTGAGTGAAATAGCAGTGTTGGCACATTTTGTACGCATAAAGGATTTGTCATAGATCCAATAGACATTTTGATGAACCGTTTTGCCAGGCGATTAGTCCACAGTAACGGGCAAAAGCCACGTCAAAATCCGTTATAACGATAACGCGTCGTTGCGTTAATCACCATCGGTTGGCGTTGTGCTGACAAATTGATATTTCGACCATCAATTAGTACCCAATCTATATTTTTAGCGATAATCCCGGCTCTTGCTGATTGAATAAGCTCATTTTTGGTCGTCTATCGTCATACAAATTAAACCCGGTCGCCATATTTCACCGTCCACAACCGACCGCAACATTCAAAACGTCCCGCCTGAAAGACTATAAATAATACACTTTATAATTGAATCACGCACCGTAAATTCCGATCAATATTTCGATTACAATAAATTCCCAATCACGCATCTAATTAATCTGTATGCTGAATGAATTTTGACACGCGTATTCCCTCTGCGACTTGCGAGTGTATATTTATTCACTTTACTAATCAGCGCGTCACTAATTATTTGTATGAAAGTAGATGAAAAATTGACTGTTAGTTAATTAATAATTTATACATATCTCGAGGGTCTTTTGGAGAAGGTTTATTAATTTTTTTTTTTTTTTTTGATCCAATAAAGTGTTAATTCACAAACATGTTACTGACTCAATAATCGCCTCAGTATTTACCTCACAATCCAGGAAATCAGAGAAAACCTGAATCAAGACGATTGATCGTGATTTTATTTATAAATTTCCCAGTTGTAATAACCGATCAAATGATTTTTTGTACTTGAACTCCATGAGATAAAATAGTATTTGTAGCCACGCGTCTTATCTCCTGAACTATTATTATTAAATATATATAATTAACTTTATGCCATAATTTTATATTCCTATAAGCAAATTAATATTTAAAAAAACTAATAAGCCCATATCTTCCCAGAAAATATATAAAATTCAATATAAAAGAGTAAATTGATAAATAATCATGTCGTACACGCCATACTTTATTAGCCTTAAATATTATGTTTTTAGTGTTGCTTTAATTTCAATGCTTAATTGGCTTTGTTTAATAAGTAAAAATTCAATTAAATAATTTTTTTAATAATTTTTTTTTCACAGGTGAGCATCCAGCGGCAATGCAGACAAGCAATAAAGCAGTTTCAAGATGGCTTATTCAACCTGTTGTTGTTGCTTTAGCCACTTATTTTACATCTTTAGCATTTCTAGCAAGATGATCGGTGTGCTAAACTATAAAAAAATATTATAGGCTTTCTTGTAAGTAATATTTATATAAAGGAACATCAATTGAACTTCTAGACTCAATAAGCAAAAATAAAATAACGAGTACGAGCTCACCCGATATGTGATTTGTTGATAAAGCTCACATAACTCTCATTTATTTGTGTGTTTAATAGAAATTATCTTTTGAATGTTTGAAACATCGAAATCGCGAAGTATAGGGATTGGATTCGATCTTTAATTGTGATAATTTACTTTTAAGAAGTTCACTAAAAATTGAATGAATTGTAAATTGTGTAAATACGATCCATAAAATATCAATCACTTTTTTATGATACGAATAGTCAATGAAATTGAAGAGTAAATAAATTAAAATAGATTTAAAGTTTATAATCATTATATTATATAAGTGTCATACGAACATGTTATACTGGATGAATGTAATTATTAATTATTATAGATGACATTTAGCTAATTAAATATTACATTGATAATGTTTGAAATTGGAGATGCAGATAAATGAAAATAAATATAACAACACACTATGTAAATATGATTAATATATGCGTAGAAAATATTCATTGTTAAGTATTCTCATTGATGGATATGACCAGTTTTATTGTTTTTGTATAAACTAATTTATTTTATTTCTATCTAAAGAATATAAAATCATTGAATGTATTCAAGAGTTTTTATACGACGACAACTTTTAGAGAATATGATTATTTAAATGACATGTGTGAAAATCGATACATTCCTACAGGGTATCCCCGAAAAATGTACCGTGATTGTCAGTCATTCCAAAAGATTCCTACACAAAAATTGTTAGTAGTAAAATTAATGTACATAAATTCCGTAATTAAAAATATAAAGAAATTTTCAAATTCTTTCATTTTGTTCGTACATACATCAAAATTTTTCAAGATTTTTTTTTTTTTTTTTGAAATGTCGACAATAAATTCAAGAGTGCAACGGTTCGGACGTAATTTGTTCGGGGTTAAAAATTTACGACTCCATATAATATGGTGTTGTACTCGCTGCATCCATGGTATAAATCTAGTATGTGCCATTCGCAACCCTAGAAACAACTGTGAGAATATACGACTAAAGTTCAACAGAACAGGTGGGCTACTTTCATCTATATAAATATATCAGCAAAAGAATTGGTTTCAAACAAACTCCGATCGGGAAGGAAACTAAACCTGACTAAAGGTAAGATTCATAACCCACTACAGAAAAAATATTCATAGATTTTTTTTTTAAATAAATGGGAAATTAAAGCATGCATCATTATTTCATTCTTTGAGATGTCAAGTAGTTATTCTGAGATGTGAGATTCATTTCGATATCACCTTACATTGAATGTTTTTTAAAGCTTTAAAGGGTTTTTTTATGGTTATTCCATAATAGTGCTTGACAACTAAAAAAAAGTGTCATGAAATTGGTTATTTTTTCACACCAACTCCGTATTAAAAATGAAATAAATGTAAATGTGTTTTTTTTATTAATCACATCTGTGATCCAAAAAGTCTGTACCTACATACTTTTTAAGAAGGGCTTTTTGAGAAGGTTATTACAAAATTTGATTTTTAGACACAACAACGTGTTAATTCATTGAATGTCGGTGATCTCAACTATTTATACAGGTTTTAAGAATCGCCTCAGTTAGAATTTACCTTACAATACACCTTACAAGAATTTACCTTACAATACAGGAAAATCAGAGTAAGCCTGGATCGAGATTATCGATCGCGATTTTATCAATATTATTCTCAATCTCCTAGTCGTAATAACCGATCAAATCAATTATAAAAAATCTTGACTTGGGCGGGATTTGAACCCATGACCACAGTATTTGTAACCACGTGTCTTATCCCCTGAGCTATTACGCTGGTACTTGTGTCTCATATTTTATAATTCATCAAAAATAGATTTCAGCTATTTATTTTTCGTAATTTTTATTGAAATATTAAATCAGAAGTAATACGGAATCGAAGTGGATTAAATTAACCCAATTTTTTTATATTAGTGGAAAGAGCCATTATCTAAGATATGCAGGTACAATTCCCGCACTAGATATAATTATATATTTCATTGTTTAATAAACTTCAATAAATATTTAAACTTCAATTCAATGAATCTTTTTTAATACTTAAATATAAATATGGGTTGTTAATGTGATTAAAATTGAATAAAATAATGCATACTTTTATTAATATATATTATACATTTTATTCATTCTAGTTATTATTTACAATATAACTTATAAATAGTAAAGTGAGGTATTGAAAAATCTTAATGCTTAATATTGTACTTGATTTTAAAGGTTTTTGATTGTTATATTTAAATGTGTAAGTGAATATAAATGAATAATAAAAGACAGATGTAATCGATAGGGAAATTCGTCGCATTGCTAGTCACCGCTTCGTCTCTTTGCATAGCTTCGGGGTATTCTCCTGGAAATATTAAATTGAAAATATAACATTTAATAGTTAGTTGAACAATGTTGTGTTTACCTTCGATTACATGAAGAAGGACAGAGTCTTGCTGAAGTCCAGTCCCAGCACACGTGTATTTTCCAGCATCACCAATATTGACAGAGGCCACTGTAAGACGACTATTCCCAGCCACGTGTCCTCTTTCAGTATCTACAGATATTCCACCTCTCTCAGCCTGTAATATACATTGTGAGATCAGCTTTAGTCTTTGATAAATCCTGTCGATAGTCCCGCTGTTGTCTTTGGAGGAACTATCCATAATATTAGGACTGACCATACTCGCCTTCAGCCTTTGTAAAAACACACCCCGTATAACAACAATATAGCCCAGACTCTAATATTAACTGAAATCACAACCAAAACTGAAGACAAGATGTCTCTTTTTGGAGACGACTTCATTTTATACAATTCTTGTTTATAATATTTTGTTATAAATTAAATATTTTTTCAGAATTAATACATACAACAAGAGCAATCCAGATTGGTGTCTTTAGTTTAAGAAAATTGTCACAGTTTGAAGAAACAATTTAAAAGATTTTACTAAAGAAAAAAAGAGTGATACTTAGTGTTCTTAAACTGAGTGTTCTTAGAAGAATTGTCTTTTCATATGATCCAAAGTAATATCATGTTATGTTATGTTGGGATTGATATGGTTTCAAAATACTATGTGATATTTAAAGATTTGTTTTTATTGGTTTTCTCCCTTTTATTATTAATATCGTTGTCACAATTTAAAGAAACAATTACATTTATAACAATTAAAAAACAGTGAAACGCATTCTTAGGAGAATTGTTTTTTCATATGATCCAAAGTAATATCATGTTATTTAATGTTGGGATGGATATGATTTCAGAATTAAGTTATATTTAAAAGATTTGTTTTTATTTATTTCCTCCTGTTTATTATGAATAAAGTTGTTATTAGTTCAATGATTTTTTTATATTCAATTTTTGTAGGTTTAGATGTATGTATGTATTTCATTTAAAAAAAACACTCAAATTTATAATAAAATAAATTTACCAGAGAATTGTATAAAAATATATTATTTTAAAAATGAATATGTTTTTAAAAATAATTTTGATATTTGTTAATAAATTACTTTGTTCATATTTTATGGTGAATGTAATTAAATTAAAAAAAAGATTATTAGACTAGTTCTTTGCATTCAATGTCCTTATGTCATATATTTTTAAGTTTTTTCATATAATAATATCACCTGAAAGCTTATAGCTAGCCCATCATGCTGCCAATGTATGTGAGGAATACTTCTGACTGAAAATCTCGAATGTTGTGATTTCTGGTTACTATTATTTGTAGTAACCTTACACTCGAAGGTGACTGTGGATCCAACTTTGACGAACTGTTCCTTGGGGCCTGAAATTGTGGCCTTAGCTGCATTTGACACTGAAGAAGATTCATCTGAACGAGGCAAGTCTTTCAGTGGAGTTTCTACAAGTAACACTATGTTGAATATCGCAATTTTATATGAAAAAAATATTTTTAATACCTACCACTGACAACTAGATTATAAACCATGTTCATCTTGGGATCGGTATTGACCTGGCACTCGTATTTTCCCGAATCTCCTGGCTTTGTCTTTTTTATTATCAAAGACCAGCTTTCAGTTTCAGGAGAATGGAAAACGTCCACCCTTTGGTCGGCAGTAAATCGGAGAATATCGCTTGTCAATATGTGTAAATCCTTTGTTCGTATCCATGATACCTTTAACAAAATAAATCAACAGTTTTATTAATCAATTCAATTTTATATTATAAAAAAACCTTCTGTTTAACTGCTGTGATAATAAATTTTAGGTATATTATTGAAATATGTATATCTAATTTGGGAACACATGTCACGTAAGGAAAATAAGTTCGGATCGGACGGCGTAAGTAATTTGCTTTCGCATAGAATAAGTATGGTATTAGGATGTCTGTGGTAAAATCCAGGATATAAAAAATATCCACATGTCCGTATATTTATTTTGCTATCCTTTGTGGCGAACTGAAACGGATAAAGCCGACGATGTGGAGAAAATTTCGAAAGAGGCTCACTCAGAAGATTAGCAACGAATACTATACAACATTATGTACAACCTTTTACCGTTTATTTAATATTATATATACGTCCATTGTCCAATAAATGAATTCTATTAGTTCAGATTGTATATTATGATAAAAATATATTGTGTTTATTATTTATGATGCCCTCCAGGTATGAAGACTTATTTTAATAACATAAAAATACAAGAACACGAGGTGACTTCACTTCCGTACACATTGTCACAATGAATTCATGAGAGGTGTGCGTGAAAAAAAAATCGCCCCTCGCCCTGAATCGAAATGAGAGAGAGAAAAACTGACATTTCAATACCGGAATATATATATGTGTGTGTGTTGGGAAAAATCACGTCGATTTTCCAAATATAGAGAAACGAGAAGGTAAGAATATTGGGGATGGGGGACGGGAACGGGGGAAGGCTTCGGTCCGCTTGTCGAACAGAATATAGTGGCCAGGGTGAAACTTTTTATTGGCAATATTTTTTAGCGCCTGTTTGTAATTCTGGTCACACGAAACAAAAGGAGAACCATGAAGAACAAGGAGGATGAAAGGCCGAGAGAGAAAGAGAGTAAGGGATGAAGAAGGTCGGTGGTAGAACCAAGTGACTTGAGAATTGGGGATGAATGTATGCGGTCAAGGAAGCGACTGGAAACAATAATTATATTATAGCTTAATATTTAATTACTAAAATTCATAAAATAATTTTAAACTAAATTGAGACTAATTCTTTTTTTTTTAATATAGTTGCTTTTTGTCTGAGTGTGCTTTATTGATTTGTTAACATTTCTTCTTATAGCATGCTTACTTAGAAATATGGATTACCACAGCGCGTTGGGTCTTATCACCTGTAATGCTATAAACATATATATTACAATTTCTTTATTTTATTTGAAGTTTATATTGTTCATATAATACAAAACATCTTATGAATTAGACTTAGGTGAAAAGAATATGTAAATATTTTTACCTATAACTAATATGACAGTAACATTTTTATGTGACATAAGTTATACTTATTATTAAATAATAAAAGTATGGGAAAAAAATCATAACATGTATTGTTATATACAGTGGAATATAATAAATAGCAATTAATTTAAAAAAAAGTGATATACAGAAAGTCATTATTGTGATTAAACAATTTATTACTTTGTTATTTGTAATATTTCATATATATAAAAGTCTCACGACATTAGCTATAGTCTGATGATGTGAAGGTAATCTTTTTTTTATTAGACTAAAATCACAAAATCCTTATCCAAACAAGATTTTCATTAAATTAAATATTTATGTAATGTTAATTACAAAGTACTAGTAATAAAGTGGTAATACTATTTATTATATATTAATTGTATGGTATTAACTTCGTCTTTTTTAAATTGTATTCATATTTAGAATATTTGAATGCATTGTTTAGAATATTATTAGTGATTTAAGATCGGTTTGCATCCGATAATATTCAGCGAAGTCGCAACGGGCCAGGCTATTGTTTCCTTTTACCCAAGTCGGTTCATTTCATACACAACAAGGAAAAATGTAAATAGACACATCCGAAAAGTAAATAAAATTATTATTATTTTGCCTTGTATCCATGTATAATCGTATATTTGCCTCTACCCTTGCGTAACATTTGCCAAACGAGAAATGTATGTGATACCCACTCATATTGATTCTCTAAAAGCAAAACTCTATTCAAAATCGTGTTCCTAGAAGTCCTAATTTTGTACAGTCACAGCTCTCTTACCCAAGGGGACAAATAGTTTTTGAATAGTAAACTTTCATAATATGTGAGGAGGCTTAGTTAGAAACGTTGTATTCACTAAATACTACCAGTTCAATTTAACCACACTGGTTTTACATTATGTACAATATCCCCGGGAAGTTTTGTTATTATTTATGATGAATTGCTTTCGATTCTTTAAAAATATGCAATCAAAAAATATGTTCTTTGATAGTATAACGACAAACAATGTAAAGTTTCCATATTTACCGTAGAACTTTAAAAAGAATACACCTGAACAATGTCGATAAATCTCAAAGTTTTCTTTGAGAATTTTACAAATAACCACGTTGAATCAGCGAATCGATCTGGAAAGAAAAGTTCGGTCGTAAAAATATTATAAAAAATGATCTAATGGGTTATATTTAGATGTTTTTGATACTTTAATTGGGAAACGTATTTATGGCCTGTCAGAATTTTTTATCATTAGACGAATAAAAATGCTAATTTGCCAAAACCAATAATTCATTCACTTACATACACTTTCAAATATTTATATGCATATTTTTTGTATATATAAAATTTAGTCCACAAACTACTACCAGCATTATACTTGGTGGAATTTTAATAATTAAATTTATTTAAGGTGTCGGAAAAATTACCTGTAATTTTTAAAAACAAATTAATGAACATTTTTGTTTTTCACACTGTGGGTCTAACTATCAGTGGCAAAAAAAATTCTTTTGGATAATAATAATAATATGCTGTCAATCCATATTATTAAGAAATAAACATAGTTGTAGTTTGTAGCTTAGACGATACCCAAACTGTAAATGTGTGATTATTTTTAAATAGTTTAAAAAAAATACTCTACCCTTCCCAAAATATTCTCTATTCGTTTAAGGCCTCCAGATTAAAAAGTAAGGTAAGTAGTTAAAACATTTATATATATATATATATATATATATATATATATATATATATATATATATATATATATATACATATATATATATATATATATATATATATATATATATATTGTAGCTTATAACATACAAAATATCATTAGCAATATTTTCCATATGTACACTAAAATACAGCATATTATGATAAAATCAAGTTGATTAATAGCTTGTATGTGACTATTATTCAACGTTACCGTGTCTGAATAAATTGTATGGGACGTAAATTACTCCATATTGCGATAATAATTTATTAAAATTGTTTAATGAACGTAGTAGTACTATAGTTAAAGACTTGAATGTCACGTAGTCTACAAAGTTGCGTAACTCCACGAACCAAGACAGATTAAACTAGACCCGAAATCTGCACATACAACCCTGCAACAAAACTCCCAAAACAATCTAATTATACTGAAAACATACTATTTTCACCTGCCTAACCCTCAGTCTTCCTTAACAGCATATTTAGGCATGCTAAGAACTTTCGATTCCGCCCACTTGAATAATAATTAGGGGTTGGGTTTAATTAACACGGTTTTTCAAATAATAAGACTTCTGGGACTGAATAATTTTTACTAAATAATATAATGTTTTTAATTGCTTTTTCTTTTGGATAACGAATAATTGAAAATAAAATCTGTGTCATGTGAATTTTGCTGTTAATTGAGTTTAAAATAATTTAAAGCATCAGTTATAAGAATACAAATGCCAGTTAAAAAAAGGCGTGGTTTGACTGTGAGTTTTTTTTTTGATTCCCTAAAATATTTTTAACCAAAATATTTCAACTTCTAATTTCATAATAGTATAAAAAGTTTGTTCTTTAATCAAAATCCCAAACTGAATTTTTTCAAGCATTTTGCACATAAGTGTGATAAAATTACAAACTTTTATACACACATTTGGTAAATTAAATATGAGCTACTTTACATGTCATATCATTTTAATTTTGTTTTTTCTTTAAAACCAATCCATTTTTTTTCTATCTAAGAATATAAAATCATTGAATGTATTCAAGAGTTTTTATACGACGACAACTTTTAGAGAATATGATTATTTAAATGACATGTGTGAAAATCGATACATTCCTACAGGGTATCCCCGAAAAATGTACCGTGATTGTCAGTCATTCCAAAAGATTCCTACACAAAAAATTGTTAGTAGTAAAATTAATGTACATAAATTCCGTAATTAAAAATATAAAGAAATTTTCAAATTCTTTCATTTTGTTCGTACATACATCAAAATTTTTCAAGATTTTTTTTTTTTTTTTGAAATGTCGACAATAAATTCAAGAGTGCAACGGTTCGGACGTAATTTGTTCGGGGTTAAAAATTTACGACTCCATATAATATGGTGTTGTACTCGCTGCATCCATGGTATAAATCTAGTATGTGCCATTCGCAACCCTAGAAACAACTGTGAGAATATAATGACGATTGGCCAAATTCCATATTTATAGAACCATATGGTCTAAGCTCTTATATCCGTAAATTTCTTTATATTTGAATATAGTGGCTGGTAATAATAATATACATGTAGCTGAGCTGGTCGCAGTCCCAATTTTGACACGTGATGCTAAACTATTAGTTATGGATGAAGTTTGCTAAGCTCGACTTGGCGCAGAAGATAGAAATTGTGAATAATCACACCAATTATTTACTACTTAAACACATTGACCAAGACTAACGATGACAGGCTTGTTAAATAAGGCCATATGGATTTCTATAAATATGGAATTTGGCCAATCGTCGTATATTACATTCTAATATATACGAGAATCCATTTCACAAATGGCTTAATAATTGGTATGATTATTCACAATTTCTATCTTCTGCATAAGTGAGCCTTAAACTTCCATCCCATAACTAATAATAATTAGTTTAGCATCACGTGTCAAAATTGGGACACGCGTTAATACATACATGTATATATTATAATATTATTACCAACATACTATATTCAAATATAAAGGAATTTGCAGTTTATAAGGCTTGTTTGGGGACATTTTTTATTTAAATTCATGTTGGGTCTAGTTTCTAATTTTTATTTTATTTCATTTTTTCGACGATGAAATCTTTATTAGCGACCTTTTTTTCAAAGGTGCACATAGTTCGTTACGACACTCCATTTTCTATACAACAACAATGCGTTTTTAAATACCAATTTCTTAAATAATTACTTTATATTTTTTTTAAAGAAATTTCCAAAATATTTTATTGAGATGTCTAAGTACTTTTGGCTACTTTTAGTCATCCTCTCTTGTCTCTCTCTCTAAAATGTTGTGGAAATTACACCAAATAAATTTACAGTACATAAGTTAACAGTATCAAAAATTTACATATTTTTTTATCATCTCGTTTTTGTAACTGAGATTTGCGATATTTATTTATTATTATTACAGAAATACTTAGAGTATAATTAAGGTGTTGTAATAGAAAAAATTAAATTATTTATAATATTATTAACCAGCGTCATAGCTCAGGGGATACGGTTACAAATACTGTCGTCATGGGTTCAAATTTCAAAAGTCAAAATAAAAATTGATTTGATCGGGAATAATAATAATAAAATCCCGTTTAATCTTTTTGACCTGAGCTTACACTGATTTCCTGAATTTTAAGGTAAATACTGAGGCGGTTATTATGTGGGGCAGAGCTATTCTATCGGTGAAGAAGAATTAACAAGTTATTTTGTCTAAAAAAAAACAATTTCTTTAAAAATCTTCTCATAAAGCCTCCCGGGATTTTATAAATTAATAATTATATCTTGCAAAGATATCAGCAGTGGACGAATTATTTATTTAAAATATCCTATCCGATTGCTTTATTCTGTAAATGTAAATAGGTGTGTTGGGTCGTTGCAGAGCATTTTACAGGTTTAGTCGCCGGACATTATTCTTTCAGGAATCTGTACCGTTAACCCTCGGTGGGTTGATAGTTTTATCTAGCGATAACGTAACCGTGATTTCTGACTGAAACCCGCATAAAACATGCCCCTGTTTCGATGTTTACACTTTTGCTCCCTCGAGGAGTCGAACCCGTGGCCTGGTCGTAAATCGTATAAAAGTTGCCAACGCATGACTGAAGTTTCGGACTGCGCCCACACCTGCCCTTGCTGAAAATATTATATTTCACAACTGTATAGGGGTTGATATATCAAAGTTCACACCCTCGGTTCCGGTTATTTACTCGCCCGATTGCGGATGATTGAATTTCTTTCGGACGTGATCGAAACTTCACGTGAACCCATAAAATGCTGCAGACAACTTAATTTATATTGCAAAATTGGAAATAACCATCCAAAAACCTCACTAATTCATTTTGTATTAACATCAAACAAGCTTAAGTTACATATATTTAGATTTCAGACATGTAATTTACACCATACCTATTTAAAACAGGATATTTTCATTTTATAAATATAAACTAAAACTTCTGTAAAAATATCTATTTCACACATTTCCACTATATGTTATAATTTCTTTTAAAAAAAAACTATAACACATACTTTTTATAATATGAGTAATTTTAAATTTGCCCATCTTTCGTGAAATCGACATATATTCAAATTTAAAATTTCATATGTTGTATGATTATTTTAAATATATATCATGTTAATTGAGTAGAGATATTTAAATGAAATTAACAATTATTCAAATTAAAAGGAATCTTTTTCAAATAACCTTAAATTATTCAATGCAGTCACTTATGTAGATTAGTACAACAATAAATTAAAGAAATATGTTTTTTGCTATTTCCACAGTAATCTTTTTATGGATTCTGAGTACTTTCAATACTAAATTGTTGTCAGAGATAAAATGAGTAAGATATGAAAACAAGTTAGTAGTCGAAAGTATTCAGACTCCGTAATAAAATTACCGTGGAAATTACAAATGACATATTTATTTAAAATATAGAATTCCATAAAGAAGTCAACGATATCAACAATAATAAATTAGTTACTTTCTTTTAATAAAAAGTATTAAAATACAATGTGTCCGTTTGAAAGGGTATATAATAAATCAAAATAATAATATTCACTATTATATTTTAATTAAAGTACAAAATAAAGCTTCATAATATATTTTGCCCCTGAACCTTACAGATTGGATATAAATAAGTGTGTTTACCTAAATAAGTGTTGAAGGCTTGTTAGGCATTTAAGTGTATTTAGGATGTTCTTGTATGGAATCTCCTAGATATTTTATTAGGGAAGTAGGCTTTTAGTGAAGCACCTGAAAGATGAAGTCAGTGATGAACAAAGTTAGAATTCTCTTGACCGAGTGAAGCCATCACGTCCGTACTAACTTTTATACCAGCTCAAAGTACTGCGGAACATTCAACACGATCACCCACCTGAAAAAGCGACCCAATTCATACAAATTGGTGCGTTCCCCGTCATAAATTATGCCCAAATGATTCTTCGCTTAAACAAGGCGTTATTTAGAAGGTAATGAAAGCTGTGATCCAGATATCATCGCCGTCGTCGGTAACTTCTCCAGTAAGACACGCTGAAGAACTAAACTTTCAGATGTGACTAACAAGAAAAAGAACATCCAGCCTCAACTTACTCTTATCTTCTACAATTCTCGACTATAATAAGCCACAATAATATATCACCAAATTAAAAAGGAAAAATCAATAAGCACTTGAGGACTTTTACTAGATACGGTTTTACAATTTAATTTTCATAATTTATTTAGGGTTTCATATACACAACGAAGTGTTAATTCATTGTGTGTCGGTGATCTTAACAATTACTAGTTACACAATTCTCTGACTTAAAAATTACCTCAGAAAATCAGAATAATCCTGAATCAAGGCGATCGATTGGTATTTTATTAATATTATTTCTGATCTCCCAGTCATAATAACCGATCTTTTTTTCAACTCGAGCGGGATTTGAACTCATGACCACAGTATTTGTATCCACGTGTCTTTATCCCCAGATCTGGTTATTTTTTTCAATTATAATTACACGGGATCACTTTTCGATTAGCTCTATCTTCCTTAATAATTGCACAGATATTTACCGGACAAATAAGGAATTCAACCCTTGATCGAAACGGTCATATTTATTGAGCAATTTTCATAGTTAAATATTTTTGTTTTCGACTTATTGTCGAAGAAAACGAAGTGTTATTTCCCTGCAAAGATATAGTAAGGGTCTAGTTGTGATAATCTGAACAACCCAACCGAATAAGAGAACCGTCCCCAATAAGAAGGACATAACTTTTTCCACACAATAATTGGTTACGATCCCAATACAACGACATTTCTGTTGTTGTGGCTATTTTAATATATTTTACATTATGTAGTCTTATGTGAGAATCTCAGTTGTTTTTTTATAGGTTATATGAAAAAAATGGATTGGTTTTAAAGAAAAAACAAAATTAAAATGATATGACATGTTAAGTAGCTCATATTTAATTTACCAAATGTGTGTATAAAAGTTTGTAATTTTATCACACTTATGTGCAAAATGCTTGAAAAAATTCAGTTTGGGATTTTGATTAAAGAACAAACTTTTTATACTATTGAAATATTTTGGTTAAAAATATTTTAGGGAATTAAAAAATACTCACAGTCAAACCACGCCTTTTATGAACTGGCATTTGTATTATTATAATTGACACTTGAAATTATTTTAAACCCAATTAACAGCAAAATTCACATGAAACAGTTATCATTTTCAATAACTCGGAAACAACAAGAAAAACCAATTACAAATATGAAAATATTTAGTAAAAATTATTCAGTCCTAGAAGTCTTATTATTTGAAAAACCGTGTTAATTAAACCCAACCCCTAATTATTATTCAAGTGGGCGGAATCGAAAGTTCTTAGCATGCCTAAATATGCTGTTAAGGAAGACTGAGGGTTAGGCAGGTGAAAATAGTATGTTTTCAGTATAATTAGATTGTTTTGGGAGTTTTGTTGCAGGGTTGTATGTGCAGATTTCGGGTCTAGTTTAATCTGTCTTGGTTCGTGGAGTTACGCAACTTTGTAGACTACGTGACATTCAAGTCTTTAACTATAGTACTACTACGTTCATTAAACAATTTTAATAAATTATTATCGCAATATGGAGTAATTTACGTCCCATACAATTTATTCAGACACGGTAACGTTGAATAATAGTCACATACAAGCTATTAATCAACTTGATTTTATCATAATATACTGTATTTTAGTGTACCTATGGAAAATATTGCTAATGATATTTTGTATGTTATAAGCTACAATATATATATATATATATATATATATATATATATATATATATATATATATATATATATATATATATATATATATATATATATATATATATATATATATATATATATTTAACTACTTACCTTACTTTATAATCTGAATGGAGGCCTTAAACGAATAGAGAATATTTTGTAGGGTAGAGTATTTTTTTAAACTATTTAAAAATAATCACACATTTACAGTTTGGATATCGTCTAAGCTACAAACTACAACTATGTTTATTTCTTAATAATATGGATTGTCAGCATATTATTATTATTATCCAAAACAATTGTTTGCCACTGATCGTTAGACCCAAATTGAGAAAAACAAAAATGTTCAATAATTTGTTTTTAAAAATTTACATAAGTAATTTTTTACACCTTAAACACCTTAAATAAAATTAATTATTAAAATTCCACCAAGTTCAATGCTGGTAGTGGTTTATGGACTAAATTTTATATATACAAAAAATATGCATATAAATATTTGAAAGTGTATGTATGTGAATGAATTATTGGTTTTGGCAAATTAGCATTTTTATTCGTCTAATGATAAAAAATTCTGACAGGCCATAAATACGTTTCCCAATTAAAGTATTAAAAACATCTAAATATAACCCATTAGATCATTTTTTATAATATATTTACGACCGAACTTTTCTTTCCAGATCGATTCGCTGATTCAACGTGGTTATTTGTAAAATTCTCAAAGAAAACTTTGAGATTTATCGACATTGTTCAGGTGTATTCTTTTTAAAGTTCTACGGTAAATATGGAAACTTTACATTGTTTGTCGTTATACTATCAAAGAACATATTTTTTGATTGCATATTTTTAAAGAATCGAAAGCTATTCATCATAAATAATAACAAAACTCCCCGGGGATATTGTACATAATGTAAAACCAGTGTGGTTAATTTGAACTGGTAGTATTTAGTGAATACAACGTTTCTAACTAAGCCTCCTCACATATTATGAAAGTTTACTATTCAAAAACTATTTGTCCCCTTGGGTAAGAGAGCTGTGACTGTACAAAATTAGGACTTCTAGGAACACGATTTTGAATAGAGTTTTGCTTTTAGAGAATCAATATGAGTGGGTATCACATACATTTCTCGTTTGGCAAATGTTACGCAAGGGTAGAGGCAAATATACGATTATACATGGATACAAGGCAAAATAATAATAATTTTATTTACTTTTCGGATGTGTCTATTTACATTTTTCCTTGTTGTGTATGAAATGAACCGACTTGGGTAAAAGGAAACAATAGCCTGGCCCGTTGCGACTTCGCTGAATATTATCGGATGCAAACCGATCTTAAATCACTAATAATATTCTAAACAATGCATTCAAATATTCTAAATATGAATACAATTTAAAAAAGACGAAGTCAATACCATACAATTAATATATAATAAATAGTATTACCACTTTATTACTAGTACTTTGTAATTAACATTACATAAATATTTAATTTAATGAAAATCTTGTTTGGATAAGGATTTTGTGATTTTAGTTTAATTGCTATTTATTATATTCCACTGTATATAACAATACATGTTATGATTTTTTTCCCATACTTTTATTATTTAATAATAAGTATATCTAATGTCACATAAAAATGTTACTGTCATATTAGTTATAGGTAAAAATATTTACATATTCTTTTCATCTAAGTCTAATTCATAAGATGTTTTGTATTATATGAACAATATAAACTTCAAATAAAATAAAGAAATTGTAATATATATGTTTATAGCATTACAGGTGATAAGACCCAACGCGCTGTGGTAATCCATATTTCTAAGTAAGCATGCTATAAGAAGAAATGTTAACAAATCAATAAAGCACACTCAGACAAAAAGCAACTATATTAAAAAAAATAGAATTAGTCTCAATTTAGTTTAAAATTATTTTATGAATTTTAGTAATTAAATATTAAGCTATAATATAATTATTGTTTCCAGTCGCTTCCTTGACCGCATACATTCACCCCCAATTCTCAAGTCACTTGGTTCTACCACCGACCTTCTTCATCCCTTACTCTCTTTCTCTCTCGGCCTTTCCTCCTCCTTGTTCTTCATGGTTCTCCTTTTGTTTCGTGTGACCAGAATTACAAACAGGCGCTAAAAAATATTGCCAATAAAAAGTTTCACCCTGGCCACTATATTCTGTTCGACAAGCGGACCGAAGCCTTCCCCCGTTCCCGTCCCCCATCCCCAATATTCTTACCTTCTCGTTTCTCTATATTTGGAAAATCGACGTGATTTTTCCCAACACACACACATATATATATTCCGGTATTGAAATGTCAGTTTTTCTCTCTCTCATTTCGATTCAGGGCGAGGGGCGATTTTTTTTTCACGCACACCTCTCATGAATTCATTGTGACAATGTGTACGGAAGTGAAGTCGCCTCGTGTTCTTGTATTTTTATGTTTTTAAAATAAGTCTTCATACCTGGAGGGCATCATAAATAATAAACACAATATATTTTTATCATAATATACAATCTGAACTAATAGAATTCATTTATTGGACAATGTACGTATATATAATATTAAATAAACGGTAAAAGGTTGTACATAATGTTGTATAGTATTCGTTGCTAATCTTCTGAGTGAGCCTCTTTCGAAATTTTCTCCACATCGTCGGCTTTATCCGTTTCAGTTCGCCACAAAGGATAGCAAAATAAATATACGGACATGTGGATATTTTTTATATCCTGGATTTTACCACAGACATCCTAATACCATACTTATTCTATGCGAAAGCAAATTACTTACGCCGTCCGGTCCATCTCCCTATTGTATTTAACATCGGCGGAAATTACAAAATCACCCAAAAAACCTTCTTTAGTTATGAGACGGCTAATTGGAACGCTTACAAAACTCATATTAACAATAACGTTGCACTTAAATTCGACACTAACAACACATCTCACGTTGACAATGCAATCACTACACTCACAGATTCTATTAAGAACGCCGCCGCCTTATATATTCCTGTTAAAACCATTAACAATACTTTTAAGAACAAACTTCCATCTGAAATTGTGGACTTAATTCATGTTAAAAATAGATTAATGAATCAGTGGCGAAAGAAAAGAAATTGTAAACTCAAATCTGTCATAAATGCGCTAATTTTAGAAATTAAACATAAAATTAAAATTCATAAAAATGAATCCTGGGAACAGAAGATAAGGTCTCTAAAAACACAAAATAACTCACTTTGGCAGATGTGTAAGTCGATGACTAGAAAAACATCCTTTATCCCTCCGCTCAGGAGCGAAGACTGTAATAAAATTATTTACAATGCTCAGGAGAAAGTTGATCTCATCGCTGAAGCATTCGTTAAAGCACACACATTGACACATAATGACACTACAGATAGTCTCACAGAACAAGCAGTTACTAAGTCAATTAGGAATCTTCACAACTATTCTGAATGTGAGATTGACGAGGTAACTCTTTCTGAAATCTCTTATATTATTCAAAACTCAAAACATAAAAAATCACCAGGACACGACAACATTAACAACACTCTTATTAAACACTTACCACAAAAGGCTCTTGATTGTTTGGTTAAAATATTTAACTCGTGTCTTATTCTTGGATATTTTCCAGATAATTGGAAAGCAGCCAAAGTAGTCCCTATATTTAAACCTGGTAAAGACAAATCCCTTCCCAGTAGCTATCGTCCTATCAGTCTCCTCCCCTGCATGAGTAAAATCCTAGAGAAAGTCATATTAACCTGCCTGCGAAAAACTCTGGATTGCGTCATTCCTAATGAACAATTCGGATTTAGACCGGGCCATTGTACCACTTCACAACTAACAAGAATCTCACAGCATGTTAGAGGAAATTTTAATAATAAAAAAGTACGGGAATGATTTTCCTGGACTTTGCCAAAGCTTTTGATGTAGTCTGGTTTGATGTTATCATTCACAAACTAATTAACACTAACACTCCACCATATCTCACCAAAGTTATTCAATCTTATCTTACTAACAGAAAATTCTCAGTAGATATTAACAATGTTAAATCTGTACAGCATCCAATCCTTGCGGGAGTTCCGCAAGTAAGTATTATCGCTCCTTATCTTTTCAATCTCTTCATCCATGACATCCCTATTCTTCGTAATTGCTCCTTAGCTCTTTACGCGGATGACACCGCTATATTCACATCATCTTACAGATTAGACACAATTCGTAGACGCCTCCAAGCATCTGTAGACCTATTAACACAGTATTACTCTCGCTGGAAATTAAAACTCAACGAGAGTAAAACTGAAGCAATAATATTTACTAACAAAAGAAAGCGATCCCACATCCCCCCTCTTAGTATCAATAACGAACAAATTCCTTGGCTCAAAGAAGTCAAGTATTTGGGAGTTATCCTAGACTCCAAGTTGAACTGGTCCAAGCATGTAAAATATGCTGTGGACAAGAGCAACCTGGCTATTAACACCCTATATCCACTTATTAACAGGCGTAGTCAGCTGTCACCCAAGAATAAGCTATTTCTTTGTAAATCAATTATCAGACCGATTCTCTTGTATGGATGCCCAGCTTGGTCTACTGCGGCAAAAAGTCATATTAATAAAATTCAAATTGTCCAAAACAAGTGTCTTAAGATGGCCTTAGATCTTGAACCTGGCACATTTCTTAAAGAAGTCCATGAGGACATTAAGTTAAAAATGATCAAAGCAAATATCGAAGATTTGAGTAAAAAACATTACACTAAAATGACTAACTTCCCGACTAACCCAATCATAAGACATGTAAATAAAACCAAATATGTCTCGAGGAAACGAAAGTTCATTTTACCAATGAACTTCCAAAACTGATATTATTTTTAAAAAAAATATAATAAAATTTCCAATAATCCACTCTACTCAAATTTGGTTTTACCCAAACAAATTGTTATAATAGTTTTTAAGCATTATATATTTTGTAACTGTTTTGTTAATATTGCTTTTATCGTTGTTATTATTTATTAAACTTCAAATTTGTAAATGGGTTTTTATTTTTTTCCCATTCTTTCTATAATTAAATACTATTACTCATGTCAAATTTAAATAAAACATTCTCATGTTAGTTATAGGTAAAAAGATGTAAACACTCTGTACACCTAAGTCAATTTCCAAAGATGTATTGTTCTATCAATCAATGTAAAAACTTATGTTAATAAAGAAATTGTAATATATACGCCGTCCGATCCGAACTTATTTTCCTTACGTGACATGTGTTCCCAAATTAGATATACATATTTCAATAATATACATAAAATTTATTCTAACAGCAGTTAAACAGAAGATTTTTTTTATAATATAAAATTGAATTGATTAATAAAACAGTTGATTTATTTTGTTAAAGGTATCATGGATACGAACAAAGGATTTACACATATTGACAAGCGATATTCTCCGATTTACTGCCGACCAAAGGGTGGACGTTTTCCATTCTCCTGAAACTGAGAGCTGGTCTTTGATAATAAAAAAGACAAAGCCAGGAGATTCGGGAAAATACGAGTGCCAGGTCAATACCGATCCTAAGATGAACATGGTTTATAATCTAGTTGTCAGTGGTAGGTATTAAAAATATTTTTTTATATAAAATTGCGATATTCAACATAGTGTTACTTGTAGAAACTCCACTGAAAGACTTGCCTCGTTCAGATGAATCTTCTTCAGTGTCAAATGCAGCTAAGGCCACAATTTCAGGCCCCAAGGAACAGTTCGTCAAAGTTGGATCCACAGTCACCTTCGAGTGTAAGGTTACTACAAATAATAGTAACCAGAAATCACAACATTCGAGATTTTCAGTCAGAAGTATTCCTCACATACATTGGCAGCATGATGGGCTAGCTATAAGCTTTCAGGTGATATTATTATATGAAAAAACTTAAAAATATATGACATAAGGACATTGAATGCAAAGAACTAGTCTAATAATCTTTTTTTTAATTTAATTACATTCACCATAAAATATGAACAAAGTAATTTATTAACAAATATCAAAATTATTTTTAAAAACATATTCATTTTTAAAATAATATATTTTTATACAATTCTCTGGTAAATTTATTTTATTATGAATTTGAGCGTTTTTTTAAATGAAATACATACATACATCTAAACCTACAAAAATTGAATATAAAAAAATCATTGAACTAATAACAACGATATTCATAATAAACAGGAGGAAATAAATAAAAACAAATCTTTCAAATATAACTTAATTCTGAAATCATATCCATCCCAACATTAAATAACATGACATTACTCATATCATATGAAAAAACAATTCTCCTAAGAATGCGTTTCACTGTTTTTTAATTCTTATAAATGTAATTGTTTTTTCAAATTGTGACAACGATATTCATAATAAAAGGGAGAAAATCAATAAAAACAAATCTTTAAATATCACATAGTATTTTGAAACCATATCAATCCCAACATAACATAACATGATATTACTTTGGATCATATGAAAAGACAATTCTTCTAAGAACACTCAGTTTAAAAACACTAAGTATCACTCTTTTTTTCTTTAGTAAAATCTTTTAAATTGTTTCTTCAAACTGTGACAATTTTCTTAAACTAAAGACACCAATCTGGATTGCTCTTGTTGTATGTATTAATTCTGAAAAAATATTTAATTTATAACAAAATATTATAAACAAGAATTGTATAAAATGAAGTCGTCTCCAAAAAGAGACATCTTGTCTTCAGTTTTGGTTGTGATTTCAGTTAATATTAGAGTCTGGGCTATATTGTTGTTATACGGGGTGTGTTTTTACAAAGGCTGAAGGCGAGTATGGTCAGTCCTAATATTATGGATAGTTCCTCCAAAGACAACAGCGGGACTATCGACAGGATTTATCAAAGACTAAAGCTGATCTCACAATGTATATTACAGGCTGAGAGAGGTGGAATATCTGTAGATACTGAAAGAGGACACGTGGCTGGGAATAGTCGTCTTACAGTGGCCTCTGTCAATATTGGTGATGCTGGAAAATACACGTGTGCTGGGACTGGACTTCAGCAAGACTCTGTCCTTCTTCATGTAATCGAAGGTAAACACAACATTGTTCAACTGACTATTAAATGTTATATTTTCAATTTAATATTTCCAGGAGAATACCCCGAAGCTATGCAAAGAGACGAAGCGGTGACTAGCAATGCGACGAATTTCCCTATCGATTACATCTGTATTTTAATATTCATTTATATTCACTTACACATTTAAAAATAACAAGCAAAAACCTTTTAAATCAAGTACAATATTAAGCATTAAGATTTTTCAATACCTCACTTTACTATTTATAAGTTATATTGTAAATAATAACTAGAATGAATAAAATGTATAATATATATTAATAAAAGTATGCATTATTTTATTCAATTTTAATCACATTAACAACCCATATTTATATTTAAGTATTAAAAAAGATTAATTGAATTGAAGTATATTTATTTATTGAAGTTTATTAAACAATGAAATATATAATTATATCTAGTGCGGGAATTGTACCTGCATATCTTAGATAATGGCTCTTTCCACTAATATAAAAAAATTGGGTTAATTTAATCCACTTCGATTCCGTATTACTTCTGATTTAATATTTCAATAAAAATTACGAAAAATAAATAGCTGAAATCTATTTTTGGTGAATTATAAAATATGAGACACAAGTACCAGCGTAATAGCTCAGGGGATAAGACGCGTGGCTACAAATACTGTGGTCATGGGTTCAAATCAAATAAAAAAAAATGATTTGATCGGTTATTACGACTGGGAGATCGAGAATAATATTAATAAAATCGCGATCGATAATCTCGATCCAGGTTTACTCTGATTTTCCTGTATTGTAAGGTAAATACTGAGGCGATTCTTAAAACCCGTGTAAATAGTAATAGTTAATATCGCCGACATTCAATGAATTAGCACGTTGTTGTGTCTAAAAATCAAATTTTGTAATAACCTTCTCAAAAAGCCCTTTTTGGATCACAGATGTGATTAATAAAAAAAAAACACATTTACATTTATTTCATTTTTAATACGGAGTTGGAGTGAAAAAATAAACTATTATAGAATATTCTTTAAATAACCATATATGTATATAAAAAAAACCTTGAATGCTTTAAAAAATATTCAATGTAAGGTGATATCGAAATGAATCTCACATCTCAGAATAAATACTTTATCTATTTCAAAGAATGAAATAATGATGCATGCTTTAATTTCCCATTCAAGCTATTTAAAAAAAATCTATGAATATTTTTTCTGTAGTGGGTTATGAATCTTACCTTTAGTCAGGTTTAGATTCCTTCCCGATCGGAGTTTGTTTGAAACCAATTCTTTTGCTGATATATTTATATAGATGAAAGTAGCCCACCTGTTCTGTTGAACTTTAGTCGTATATTCTCACAGTTGTTTCTAGGGTTGCGAATGGCACATACTAGATTTATACCATGGATGCAGCGAGTACAACACCATATTATATGGAGTCGTAAATTTTTAACCCCGAACAAATTACGTCCGAACCGTTGCACTCTTGAATTTATTGTCGACATTTCAAAAAAAAAAAAAAATCTTGAAAAATTTTGATGTATGTACGAACAAAATGAAAGAATTTGAAAATTTCTTTATATTTTTAATTACGGAATTTATGTACATTAATTTTACTACTAACAATTTTTTGTGTAGGAATCTTTTGGAATGACTGACAATCACGGTACATTTTTCGGGGATACCCTGTAGGAATGTATCGATTTTCACACATGTCATTTAAATAATCATATTCTCTAAAAGTTGTCGTCGTATAAAAACTCTTGAATACATTCAATGATTTTATATTCTTTATATTGAAATAAAATAAATTAGTTTATACAAAAACAATAAAACTGGTCATATCCATCAATGAGAATACTTAACAATGAATATTTTCTACGCATATATTAATCATATTTACATAGTGTGTTGTTATATTTATTTTCATTTATCTGCATCTCCAATTTCAAACATTATCAATGTAATATTTAATTAGCTAAATGTCATCTATAATAATTAATAATTACATTCATCCAGTATAACATGTTCGTATGACACTTATATAATATAATGATTATAAACTTTAAATCTATTTTAATTTATTTACTCTTCAATTTCATTGACTATTCGTATCATAAAAAAGTGATTGATATTTTATGGATCGTATTTACACAATTTACAATTCATTCAATTTTTAGTGAACTTCTTAAAAGTAAATTATCACAATTAAAGATCGAATCCAATCCCTATACTTCGCGATTTCGATGTTTCAAACATTCAAAAGATAATTTCTATTAAACACACAAATAAATGAGAGTTATGTGAGCTTTATCAACAAATCACATATCGGGTGAGCTCGTACTCGTTATTTTATTTTTGCTTATTGAGTCTAGAAGTTCAATTGATGTTCCTTTATATAAATATTACTTACAAGAAAGCCTATAATATTTTTTTATAGTTTAGCACACCGATCATCTTGCTAGAAATGCTAAAGATGTAAAATAAGTGGCTAAAGCAACAACAACAGGTTGAATAAGCCATCTTGAAACTGCTTTATTGCTTGTCTGCATTGCCGCTGGATGCTCACCTGTGAAAAAAAAATTATAAAAAAAATATTTAATTGAATTTTTACTTATTAAACAAAGCCAATTAAGCATTGAAATTAAAGCAACACTAAAAACATAATATTTAAGGCTAATAAAGTATGGCGTGTACGACATGATTATTTATCAATTTACTCTTTTATATTGAATTTTATATATTTTCTGGGAAGATATGGGCTTATTACTTTTTTTAAATATTAATTTGCTTATAGGAATATAAAATTATGGCATAAAGTTAATTATATATATTTAATAATAATAGTTCAGGAGATAAGACGCGTGGCTACAAATACTATTTTATCTCATGGAGTTCAAGTACAAAAAATCATTTGATCGGTTATTACAACTGGGAAATTTATAAATAAAATCACGATCAATCGTCTTGATTCAGGTTTTCTCTGATTTCCTGGATTGTGAGGTAAATACTGAGGAGATTAGAGAGTCAGTAACATGTTTGTGAATTAACACTTTATTGGATCAAAAAAAAAAAATAAAAAAATGAATAAACCTTCTCCAATAGACCCTCGAGATATGTATAAATTATTAATTAACTAACAGTCAATTTTTCATCTACTTTCATACAAATAATAAGTGACGCGCTGATTAGTAAAGTGAATAAATATACACTCGCAAGTCGCAGAAGTAATACGCGTGTCAAAATTCATTCAGCATACAGATTAATTAGATGCGTGATTGGGAATTTATTGTAATCGAAATATTGATCGGAATTTACGGTGCGTGATTCAATTATAAAGTGTATTATTTATAGTCTTTCAGGCGGGACGTTTTGAATGTTGCGGTCGGTTGTGGACGGTGAAATATGGCGACCGGGTTTAATTTGTATGACGATAGACGACCAAAAATGAGCTTATTCAATCAGCAAGAGCCGGGATTATCGCTAAAAATATAGATTGGGTACTAATTGATGGTCGAAATATCAATTTGTCAGCACAACGCCAACCGATGGTGATTAACGCAACGACGCGTTATCGTTATAACGGATTTTGACGTGGCTTTTGCCCGTTACTGTGGACTAATCGCCTGGCAAAACGGTTCATCAAAATGTCTATTGGATCTATGACAAATCCTTTATGCGTACAAAATGTGCCAACACTGCTATTTCACTCAATACATGCAAGGTTTACTGTGAAATAACAACGGATATAACGCTAATGACCACACACGAACAATACCCTCAAATCAGATTTCACATTCAAAGCGGCCTTATATTATATTTCAGTGAGTGAAATAATATTGGTTTCAACACAAAAAAGTAATGAAAATCATCTACAACTGGATGAAATCCCACTAAATTGAAGTGTATCAATGTCACAACGTCAGATGGAAACCGTCAAACACTTCTGATTAGTCTAAATCAATTCACCGGCCAAGTTCATGAATTGGCGAAGTAATATATTTCAACCAATTAGATACATTTCCGGGTTTACAGCTGGAATTGTGACAAAATTTTAATCTACACAATTGCAGCACAAAGAAAAGATCAAGCTTGACCCATAAAAATCTTAAAAAAAATACATAGAATATTTTATTTAACAATTATATTTAAGGCATTTAATAGTAGAAATAAAATAAGATTGACAAGGAGAGAAAATGTACGGTTAGGATAAAATTATTTGACAAAATTTTAATAATAAAGGAATAACATAATATTATTATTTTTAGTAGGCATTTTAAATCCAACAATTTAACATTATATATTTATTATATTTTTTTCAATTAATTTCAGCAAATATCTTTGTATAATAAGCCTTCACATTCTATATTTACTTTTTAATAAAAATTATA
>JAGTTH010000977.1:0-29486 GCA_022606485.1 Agraylea sexmaculata
TAGTTAGTACATCAAGTGTATAATATATTTTGTATTCTTATAAGTTTAAAATGAACACTTCTATCCTATTTTTTATTATTGAAAATTTTTACGTCAAATCATTTAGTGAAATTGTGATATAGTATATTTTGTATAATTGTAGAGTAATGTTTTTGATATGTCCTTATCGAGAGTGATTATTTTATTTACCAACATTGATGTAAATGAATAGTTTGTAAATTTATTTAATATGGCCATTCTGCACAATTGTTTTTAATTTGATTTTTGACAAATATGTTAAGTTATTATTATTTCGAACAAATTGCATATCACATTTAAGTTGCTTGGTACAACTGGTCTGAAAGATGTATGAGGGATTCAAAATTGATCATTTGATACACTAGCTATAAAATAAAAAAAAGAAATATGTACTTGTGAAATCAGCCAATGATGTATTGTTAACTGTATAAATGTTTTGTTCTCTCGGGATGTTGAATGCAGACTGTTACTTATAAATATATGCCATGTATTCAACAAGTCATCAGTCATTTTATATATTTTGTAAGGCTAATAAACATCTTCAATTAACAATACACATGTGGCGTTTTATTGTACAAATACCCGTTTATTGTAATTTTCTTTTATAATCCTATTTTCTACGGTACATATTTCTTTTTGTTTTTATTTTTATTTTTTTTAGATGAAATGTGTTAGATCTTAAAAAAAAACCAATCATCTCACTCACAAATAATACCCAAACATTTTCCTTTAATCAAATTGAATTATACACATTTTTAGGATGAGGTTGTTGATAAATCTTCAATTAAAGATTTTTTACTTAATGGCCAAGATGACCTAGAACCTCCCGCCAGTATAATAATTAAGAATCCAAAAAAAGTAGAAACCACCGCCGATCCAACATCCGATGATATAGTAGATGATACAGATCCGAATAGTACATCGGATAAATTTGTGATCACACCAGATTATATTCAGCAAAGTGAGTTATCTACTTCTGTACGAGCTCGTAGTAATTAATAATATTTATTCTATTTAATCAATTTATCTTCAGCCATAAAAAATGCCCTCAAACAAGAAAACTTAAATCCCGAAATAGAAGAAAAACTGCTGCAGCTGCAGAGATATCAAGAAAAACGTATGAAACCCGAAGGCTCTTCATATTCAAACCGGTATGGTAATTCTTCTCCGCCTCCTTCGAGACGGCGACCTCCATCAGCGGGCAATCGATATACTGATGATGATGAATGGATAGAGGCAATTCCAAGGAAAAGGAATCGCAATACTACATCACATCAGGATAGGTAAGAACATTCAAAAGTCATTGAAATCTTCAGTATTCAATAATTGCTATTGAATGCTTAGGTTCGAGTTGGAAGACACTCCGCCTCCTCAGCCCAGACAAAGCTCGAGATCTAGGCCGTCTCGAAGCTCACATGCTCAAAATGCCACCCCTCGATCTTATTCTCCGATAAATGTTTCCGGATCCTTGGATGAGCGACATCCACTCTCAAGTCATTCCAAGTTACACTTGATGTTGTTTAGACATAAAGAGATGCTCAAAAAAGATATCATTAAAAAGAGAGGCTTATTGGAAAAAGAATTAGGAATTGAAATACAGGTTAGTCACTCAGTTTTTTTTCTTTTATGTACTACGACACCTAAATTCACCCCTTACACCTTATTTTTAAATTACAGAAAGAACTTTCGGCAGAGTTGGCGTTGAGAACGAGAGAAGAACGCACAAAACAAGAAGAAGTAATCAGTACAAATGTAAATAATGCTCCTCCTCCTCCTAATCCGACCAGACATTCAAATAGACCGAGTCGTTCTTCTCAACAGCCCCCCCACCAACCAAACCCAAAATCAACCACACCTAATAAAGCAATATCTCCCGCACATTCAAAGTCTTCAAAGAGCCGGTCGTCGAAAAAAGAAAAATTACATTGCATATGCCAGACACCTTACGATGATACCAAGTAATAATTGTGATTGTGTTAATTTTATTATTATTGAAATAATAATTGTAATTTGTATTTACAGATTTTATGTTGCTTGTGAACATTGTAACAATTGGTTCCACGGAGACTGTGTCGGAATATCAGAGGAGATGAGCAAAAGCATGGAAGAATTCGTATGTAGCGAATGCAAACATGCCGAAGACACCCAGGAGTTATATTGTCTCTGTCGGCAGCCTTATGATAATTCACAGTAAGATTATTCTTTTTGTCATTGTGTTTTTATTTAAGTTCGGTTGATTTATTTTATAACAAATTTAGGTTCTATATCTGCTGTGATCGATGTCAAGATTGGTTCCACGGTCGCTGTGTGGGAATAATTCCATCCGAGGCCGATAATATTGATGAATATGTCTGTCCGAACTGCCAGAAGAACAGCTCCGTTAACTTTGCCAATATGAAAGAACTGACACAGAGGGATTTTGATAATCTGAATAAACTGATTAAACAAATCCAAGTACACAGAAGTGCCTGGCCATTTATGGCTCCTGTAGATGCTAAAGAAGCACCTATGTATTACAAAGTGATCAAAGAGCCAATGGGTAATTATATTTTAATTATTTTTTTATACTAAATTTAAACATCATTGGTCACCAGCGATGTGCCAAGGATAAACAAATATTATAGTATTCTAATGCACTTGAATGAAGATATTTGACATCATTATAATATTAAATATCTTTATATTGCTTCATTGGGGAAAAAGGATAGAGCAGTTTATTGAAGGGAGAAAGTTATAATAGTATAATATTTGTTTGACTTTGG
This sequence comes from Agraylea sexmaculata, assembly GCA_022606485.1. Classification (NCBI taxonomy): domain Eukaryota; kingdom Metazoa; phylum Arthropoda; class Insecta; order Trichoptera; family Hydroptilidae; genus Agraylea; species Agraylea sexmaculata. The sequence goes on from JAGTTH010000977.1 coordinate 2,781, forward strand.
CAAATCACTGGTGGTCACTCAAAAATTCATAATTTTCAATTTAAAGAGCATCATTTATATTAACCATGTTTCTTTTTGGATGAAGTCAAAAAAATTAATTTGTTTTACGAGACAGAATTGAGTTGAATATTGAGTTATGGAAAGACTACTGTTTGTTTTTTTATATTTGTAAAGCAAATCTTAAACTTATCGTAAATAGCTGTGATTGGTAATATTGCAACATAATATATTATAATTTTGGAGTGTGACCAATCACAGTCGTTGGAATATTAGCTCATGTCTAAACTTTGACATTGACTCTACAAACTTAGTATTATCGATTCAAATAACAATTTTTTTAAATTCAAAATGCTCTTTCAGATCTTCAAACCATACAGAAGAAAATCAGCGATCAAGATTACAATATGTTGAGCGACTTTATCAGCGACATGACTAAGATGTTCGACAACTGTAGATACTTCAATCCTAAGGATTCACAATTCTACAGATGTGCGGAGACGTTGGAAGCATATTTTGTGCAAAAAGTGAAGTTTTTCCGTGAGAGACTATTCGAGATGAACCAGTGATAGTGACCCTAGACTGTTTAATAAAAGCACTGTGTTATTTCCAAATAATTGACATCTCTCTATTAATCTTGCTGGCATTGATTGTCAGGCCGTTCTTAAAAGATTACCATAGTTGTACTTTCCTAATTTGCCATAAGGATAATCTGTACATATTAATAATTTAATAAACGAATAGTGACTTGGATTTTATTTTAAGCTTGTAAATTATGTTATGTATAATTGTAGTATTTAAATGTCTCCCCTTTTTATAAATTACAATCTGTTTTTTTTTTAATTTGTTGCTTTAGCCATAAGCAAACATTTTATTTCACCCACGGCAAATCAGTGCTGGTGTTTTATCAATTTTCATTAGCCGGTAAAACGTGTAAATGATTATAATTGTTGAATTAACTAGCATGTCGCGGACAAAGAGTGCGTTAATAATAAAGTGAAGAGCTGATATATTTGTCATACTTATTTTTAAATAAATTGAATCAAACAGTCATGTTTTGTTTGCCGAGTTGAAATATAGCAATAATTCCCACTATTCCTTTCCTGGACCATCATAATATTATTATTATATGTATATTAATAAATTAGTAGCGATGATGGAAACCGTCTCATGCCTTATATAGATTTAGTCACATAATACTCATGCATATCCTCAATAATATACCGTCGGCGTTTGCATATTGTATCAAGTTGAATTATACTTGTAGACAATTAAGATTATAATGATATCCATTCATCAACCTGTTGACTGTTCCTGTAGGAATTATTTTTACAATAAACTTTTCAAATACACCCAAGTGTTTAATTGGATTTCAACCCCAAGCGAAGTAAGTATTTTATGCACGGACTTCTGAGGAAAGTGATTTTTTTGTAAAGCCAAGATTAGAAATTTGACAGCCTTGAATTCCACTTTATTAGTAGAAAAGAAATTTGTGATGAAATATAATATAAATGGTAATTCTGAATATTGAAGGTACAGATTCGAAGCAATTTATTCAACCAATCATGCAATTACCGAGTAAAGTATACACTGTAGAATTATCAGACTGATACATTTTAAAAATAAATTTATGTAATACAGATTATTTCTTTTATCTTCGCCAATGCATTCTTGAAATGATAACTTATTATTGAAGGTTATCTCCATATACACATATTCTAAATCTTCGATAGTATGGGTTAAAAAAATTATTATAGATGTTTTAAGTATTATAATTATTATTTATCACCCCAAGAAGAATGGCTTTAAAAAAGTGCACTCCTTGTTTTAACTAAAAACTGCTATTTTTCCCGTAGTAAATAATTTAAAGAGAAATCGTTATATTTTATGGAAAGGCGCTTGGAGAAAATTTTCCAGGGTTTTACCAAATGATGTACCATGGGATTTTATGTGTATTTTTTTGTAATTTATTAATCCAAGGGGGCAAGCGACCCCACATGCCCCTAACTATTAGTCCCATGTGCTGAGGAGATTATTTAACTTTAGTTATTAAGTAATTAATTAAATAATTATGATGAGAATGTTTCGATTCTAATAAATCATGGGCAACCGCCCCCCCCCCCCCTGGAATGATAAATTAAAAAAAAATAGACCAAAAAATTTTGCAACCCCCTCTGGAAAATTTATTGCGGGCGCCCATGTAATAAATGATTTTAATCTCGGGGTTGATAGTGATAATAATTGGACGTTATCTAGAATTGGGTAATTCAATATTTAAACACTCAAAAACAAAAGACGACTGTATCGTGTTTTTTTCTTTTTTTTGTATCGTATTTTGTTTATTTTTCAGTATCGTGTTTTGTTCTTTTTTTGTGTGTAGATTTATGCAAATATTCCGGTTTGTTGTGATCATGAAGATACATATGTTCATGATCGTTTTATTTTTAAATGTAGTTCTGATAGGAGAGGGAAGATGTCTTCTTAAATATTGTTGATGATGCGCAAGGTCAATATAATTGAAAGCCAATTGGTGAAGAGGGGCACGGGCCGCCTGCGCAGAGCACTCTCCAGTAGGCGTTTGGACGCCCAGCAGTTGCCATGTTGACTTCCGCCAGAACCGGTGAGTTAAAATTATCAATCAGCGTTTAAATTTAATCAAAGCTACTGCCATACTATAATCTGCGATAACCAGAGCCGCGCCTAAAGGGTGGACTCAATTATATTTTAAGATTATTGTTACAACTGTTTTTTATACTTGTTTACATACGCGTCGTCATTTCAAATATATTATTTTTCAGTATCACTTTTGGGAAGAGCGCAGACAAGATGCATTTCAGCTGCTTTATCAGAACCGCAAGGACCTTCAGTCAAAACCACAGTCCCAGGCCCAAATTCGCAAAAGCTTATGAAGGAATTGAATTCAATACAAGTGAGTAAATAAATGCTCATCAAATTTTTTCAGTAAATAAATATATTTTTTTTTATTCCAGCAAGCACAATCCGTTCAACTGTTCGCCGATTATGATAAAAGTATAGGAAATTATTTAGTGGACGTCGATGGAAATACTCTTTTGGATGTTTACACTCAAATTTCTTCCATGCCCCTCGGCTACAACCATCCGGAAATGTTGAAAGTTTTTACTCAAGATCATAACTTGGTAATTATTAATAAAATAGTATTTATTGTTATCGGTAAATTTTATATAAAAATATTCTATTCTAGAAAACATTGGTGAATCGCCCAGCTTTGGGTGTTTTTCCTGGAGCCGATTGGCCGGATAAATTGAAGAATGTTTTATTGAGTGTGGCTCCCAAGGGATTAAGCAATATCACCACAATGATGTGCGGTTCGTGTTCAAATGAAAATGCATTTAAAAATATGTTTATCTGGTATAGACGAATTCAACGAGGAGAAAAAATTGACTTTACTCAAGAAGAAAGCGATTCCTGCATGATTAATAAGAGTCCGGGATCTCCAGCCCTCTCAATTTTGTCCTTCAAGGTTTGTTATATTTACATATAAATTTTAAATTTTTATAAATATTCTGATAATATACTAGGGAGCGTTCCATGGAAGAACGTTGGGAGTTTTATCAACAACACATTCAAAAGCTATTCACAAACTAGATATACCAGCTTTCGATTGGCCGATTGCATCTTTTCCTATCTATAAATATCCTCTCGAGGAAAACAAGAGGGAGAATGCCGCAGAAGATGCAAGGTTGGTAGAATTATTGAATTGGTACAAATTTCTAAAATGCTCAAACTCAACATTTACATCAATAGATGTTTGGCCGAGGTTGAAGAATTAATAGAGGCTTACAAAAAGAAAAATAACCCAGTTGCGGGTATTGTGATTGAACCAATTCAATCTGAGGGAGGCGATAATGAAGCTTCGCCAGAGTTCTTCCAAAAACTTCAAAAAATTGCAAAAAGGGTATTTATACAGCGATAGTTTGGATTTATATGATACTAATATTTTATAATCATGTTAGAATGGCTCGGCACTTTTGATTGACGAAGTTCAGACTGGCGGTGGACCCACGGGAAAAATGTGGTGTCATGAACATTTCAATCTAGAAACGCCACCGGATATTGTGACTTTCAGTAAGAAGATGCAACTCGGTGGCTATTACCATAATGCAGATATGATGTAAGAATTATTAACACCGTGAAGATAAACAGCAAAATTGCATTTCATTTATAATTGTAGGCCAGCTCAGCCATACAGAGTTTTCAATACATGGATGGGAGATCCAGGGAAACTTCTGTTATTGGAATCGATTCTGAAAGTTATTAAAAATGAAAATCTATTGCAAACAGTAAGAGATTCTGGAGACGTACTGTATAGAGGACTTTTGATTTTGCAAAAGGAATTTCCTAATCTGATCAATTCTGCTAGAGGCAGAGGAACATTCTTGGCTGTTTCTTGCCCGTCCACAAAACTGAGGGACGATTTGGTGTACAGACTCAAACAAAAAGGTTTCAATATGATTAAATTATTTAATTTCAAACAAATCTTATATTTGTATTAATTGTTAGGATTCCAAACTGGAGGATGCGGAGAATATTCAATTCGACTGCGGCCAGCTTTAATATTTACACCAAAACATGCCAATATTTTCCTTGAAGCTTTCAAAGATACGCTCAAGGAAACAAAATAAATTATGCCAAACATTGTATTTAAGTAATGAAGTATTTTTCATAAAAGAGTAAATACATATTTGGCTATTGCTGCTGATTTCTTCTGATCATTTTTCATGCATTCACTGCCTTTTGAAGTCTTCCACAAATAAATAACATTATATAATTTGTTGAATTAGTTAAAAATGTATTTTGAAGTCATTGTCTCAAAATATTGTCTATTTGTAAGTGAATATGAAAATACTTGATCAAACTAAGATGAAGAAACTTATTTTTAATAAAACATGAGATTATCTGAATATTGTGTCAAGTAAAAAGCAATGAAAACCTATCTTCATTAGGATTTAGGATTAGTCATGTCTTCCAGTTAATGTTATTGTTGTTGCACAATAAATGCGCATATTATTTATATTGTATTTTATTATTTAATATTACAAATCAATCAAGATTTTGGGTAGCAATGATTGACGAGAGGATAAGTATAATTGATATGTGATTTTTATCGATATAAATTACGAAATTTGATTTAAAAACATAAAAATTAAAGTTTGGTTGATCATTTCATTAAAAGAATATTTTATTTAGAAAGGTATATATTTATGTAAATACCTACCTTTGGTGTGTTGCCATACAAATGTCAAAGTCAAACGTGAGATTAACAAGGTTATGTTAGTTTAGTATTAATTGTTATTATAGAATAAGATGGAAGAAACAATTCAACAGGAATCTGTAACTGTCCCATTAACTTATTCTCCTCACCTGAATGCTGACTTATACCGGGAACATGTTCCTGCTCCTCGACAAATATTCCTGGATCATATAACCTCGCATGCCGGTAATGTAAGCATTGTTGATAACAAACAGTTCAGTTTTATAATTATAACTTGTATTTCCAGATGGAACGACTTTACTCTGTTCTTCCAATTTAATCGGCCGCTACTGGGATGGAAGTGTTAATTTCTATAATTCCCCAGAAGCTTGTCTTAAAAGAAACAATGATGATGGAGAAAAAATAACAATGCCGAATTCCGTATCTGATGCGTGCTTCCTCAATGATTCAAAGAAAGTTAGTATTATCATCATTAATTTACAATAGTTTCTGTATAATGTTCTGCTTTTAAGGTTGCTATATGTGATGATAATGGTGTAATCTGTATCGGCATAAGCGAGGCTTGGTGTGCAACAAAATCAAATAATCGTTGGTCAATATCAAATGCTAATTTTTCCCATGATGATGTGATAAATTCAATCAATCAGCTCAACAATTCTGAACTTCTCATAACTGGCTCTTCCGATTGTTCCATTAAGGTAATGTAAAAATATGAAAAATTTATGAATCACCAATAATTATTGTATTTTAATCACTAGTTATGGGATCTTTCTTCCATGCAATGCAACAAGACCATAAGTCCCGCACATTCCGATATTGTTAGTAATATTGCTTGCCATCCCGAATCTCCGAATCAATTTTTATCATGTAGTTTAGATGGCTGCTTTTCATTTTGGGATTTACTAAGTTCTACACTAAGAGTGAAAGGTCAGTGAGTAAATATTTAATTATATAAATTCAATTTAATTGTTGTGATCGTTTCCAGATTATAAATACGTTAATTCAGCTGTGAGGTGTGTTTGCTGGTTGACAGATAAAGATTTTGCCACCGGAAATGAGGACGGAAGTATCTCAATCTATAATATTACTGAGGATAATCCGCTATTTACATTAAATTTGGATTTCCCCATTCACAGGATTCTTTACAATGAAAAGTGAGAGTCAATACACACAATAAAAGTCCATTAATGTATACTAATAATTTTTTATTGTAAATTCAGATTATCTCAGTTGGCAGTTTGTGGTGATTCTACAAAAGTCTGTGTCCTCAATCATTCCTCGAACAATTTGGAAGTTCTTCACGAAGATAGTTTACATAGTGATTACGTTAGAGGTTTACTTTGGGACGTTTCTTCAAAAAACAGTTTATATTCCAGCGGATGGGACGGAAAAGTTATAAAACACACATTTTGATTAATTTAAAAGTAAACAAAGGTCACAGCATTAATTATTGCATTTTCATTATTTTTTGTCCTTGAGTATTATTATTGGATTGACCATATCTGGTAAATTGGGTCGGCCTGTATACTTGATGAATGTCTCTTTTGTAACTGTCTTTGTAAAATGAAGTGATGCTCGGGATACTCTCTTTTCATTATCTTCAGACTTCTCGGATAACTGTTGCAGTGTTTTTTTTGCATAGTATTTTATCATTTTATATGCAGTATCTTAAATAAATTAAAAAGTTAGTTAAAAAATGTGTAATATTAAAGTAAAAGGGTGTTTTACCAATATTTTCCTGCTTTGCGTATTCATTAGTAACACAAAATCTGATGGCATACTCTCCTTTTATCTGTGTTGGTACCATGTGAGCGTTTCTTCCTTCGTTGATCATCTTCAAAAAGTTTTCATTTGTTTGATCATCTTGATTTCTCAACTTAAAACAGACTAAGCCAAATTTAACATCATTTAAAACTTCAAAAATGCTATCTTCTGTGAGTAAAGACTCCATGTATTTTGCCAATTTCATGTGGTTTCTTTGATAGTCCCTTATTTTGTTTAAACCGTATGTACGCAACATGAACCACACTTTCAAAGATCTGAATCGTCTTGTTAAAGGAACTCCCCAATGTCGAAGATCAAGATTGAGATCATATGTATTGCCGTCCTTCAGATAAAGTGGATCGATGATAAAACTCGAGCAATAATTTTCTTTATTTTTAACCCACAGGCATGCACAATCAACATGTATTAGAAACCATTTGCTCAGGTTTATTGTTATCGAGGTTGCATATTCCAATCCTTCGATTTGGTCTCTAACTTCTGGACAAATAAGAGCGGAGCCTGCATAAGCAGCATCAATGTGCATCCAAATATTATATTTTTTGCAAATTGAACCGAGTTCATTGAAGTTATCAATTGCACATGTCGAAGTTGTACCTAAAGTGCAAGATAAAAATATTGGGACAAGTCCTTCTTTAATATCTGCTTCAATAGCCTCTTCTAAGACTTGTCCTCTCAATGAATTTTTATCATCAGTGGGAAGAATGTTGAGTTTCACCATTGCGAGTCGAATAGATTTTTCAGTGCTGGAATGAGAATCTTCTGAGCAATAAGCTACTAATTTGGGCAAAAAGACACTGTCGTGAACTTCTGTATCGTTTCCTTTTAGTCTATTGATTCCGTCATTTCTTGCAGCAATGACACAATTCAATATATTTTCACTTGCTGATAAGTTCATTATACCACCTCCTGTTGATGTACTTAGGAAATGACTGGGCAGTTTGAAAGCTTTGCAAATCCAATCCATCATAATAACTTCCATTTCAGTACACACCGGACTAGCAGTCTGAAAGAAATTGACAAATTTAACATATAATACTTAAATTATTAGTTTATAATTTTAAATTACCCAAGAAAACGGAACAACGCCAAGTGATTCGGCCAACATAATTCCCAGCAATGAAGGAAATGATGAGCCCGCAGGAAAATACGCGTAGAAATTAGGATGCTGCCAATTATTTATACCAGACATGACGAAACTTTCTGTATCTTTCATTATCGTTTCCCAATCATCGGAATCTTCCGGAGGAGATTCCGGTAAATGGTTTGCCAGATAACCGGGGTCGACATCGGGGAAAACTCTTTTTGACGGCAGCGTTTTGTAATATTCACAAATGAAATCGATCATTTCTTTGCCTCGCTGACGAAATTCTTCAATATTCATGATTGTTTAAAAAAAAAACACTGTTACATCTCGAAATAATTTTGTCCTAATGAAAAAAAAAACAAATGAATCTCGTATTGGGAACGTTTAAATTAAAAAAAAAGTTATAAATAAGTAGTAATGAGTATAGAATTTTTTGCAGTTTTCAAATAAAATTTATTAATTGACAATAGCTAGTCGCACTGTCACTAAACATCCATCTTTTATAACATTATAATTTGATAACAACAATAGCAATACGATTATTAACTCGAAGAGAAAAAGCGAATCTTGTCAATTGGATAATGCGGTTAAATATTCTTGCTTAGTGTTTGTTTGGAGAAGTGTTGGCGCTTTTACGATAAGTTGGCGATAAGCCCCTTGGAGACCTGGAATCCCGTTCTGGAGAAGGAGATCCACTTCCTCGACGTCCTTGTCCCGGATTCTTAAGCCTGACCATCGTGTCCAAATGCCGAAACCTATAAAAATATGATTTTTTCAAAGTCTTCCATATAAATTTGATTGAAATGGGCACATTACCTTATTGTGAGATCATTTTGACTACCTCCCCCATTATCATTATCGGTGCTTTGGAAGAAGAATGCTAGTGGCCAGCTGATCCACGAAGAGTTGTTCCTAATTACAATTATAAATTATTAATATGATATTTAATCAGTTGCTTTATTAAGGCGCGTTCATACTAGTGCGATACAGAATAGTCCAGAGTCAAGAACCTAGTCCAAGTGGGTGTGATAATTTATAATATTGCTTTATTATATTATTTTAAACTCTGATATTTACACAAAATATTATATAATATACATCTACACTTATCATACATCAATTATTATTTTCATGGGACAAACTAAAGTTGAATGCAAATTTCAAAAATATTAATTTTGTTTTATTAATAGTATTATATTATAAGATTGTTCTTATCCAAAAATTTAAATAGAAAAATACATTTCCCGAATAATAATGCAATATAAAAATGTAAACCTGTTTTTTAACGAACTCATTTACCACAAACGGTTGTGATTGATCAGACCGCGAAACTATTGTAAGGAAATCGGTAATAATACTGCAAATATTAAATAAATATGCTGTGAAACCACCCAATTACCACAATTTGCGATATTTCAGACAATTTTCTTCATTAATTAAATACGGAATCGGTCTCAAAGAGAGGTAATACATAAATTTCAACCATTGTTCTTGTATAGTGGTCATGGGTTCAAATCCCGCTCAAGTAAAAAATATATTTGATGATTGATTTGAGATTTATTATTTTTAAAAAAATATTTAGAAAATCCCAATCGATCGTCTTGATCCAGGTTTACTCCGATTTCCTGTACTGAAAGGTAAATACTGATTAAGTCGGTGACCTGTGTAACTAGTAATAGTTAAGATCACCGACAGACAGTAAATTAACACGTTGTTGTGTTTAAAAAAACAAAATTTGTTTAAATCCTTCGCCAAAAGGCCCTCGGGGCGTAAATAAATAAAAAAAAACTGTTTTTTTCAACTTCTTTGCCAAGGTTTGCTAATCGCAAAATTAGTAACTGGTACATATATATTGTCTTATCGATCAAAATTATAATAACATTTAATATTTTTCATCAGAATCAACACTTACAGAATAATCACTATCATCATTAACTTTATCATCATTATCATCATCAGCCACCTCTGTTGAATGAGTTGTATGTGATGGTCGTAATAATTTTGAAGCTTCCCAAGGAATTGGCAGGATTTTTTCGGGTAATTTTCAAAAAAATGATAAATATCGGTGCAGAGTTTATATGTAAAGAGTCTCTTAAAAGTCTGTGGTGTTTATTTTCTCAGCTCCTTTTTCTGGCATAAAGTTCGCTATTTTTTTTAATAATTGATGCTCACTTCTTAGGCTTCTTCTGTCATTTCGCCTTTAATTAAGATTAGGTATTAGATGATATCAGGACTATGAATATTAAATAATAAGTATTAATGTAATGTTTTTAGACATATTATAACATGTATATAATTATTGAGTAATATCTTACTGTGTTGTGTACAAATATTCGAAATTCATCTATGTTTACGTCTACTCCAAATAAGATAACACAATTTTTTGCCACTTGAATTTTGTAATACGATGGAAACTTTTCTGAATCAACCTCTCTTATTATATTATAAGAGCTTTTTCATAATTTGGCATTATAAAAAGTAGCTAAATCATGATCGTTTGACGGCATATTGTTTTTTTATGATGATTTTCCGGAAGCTTTTCTATATTTCATTGTGCGCTGTTGAGCAACAATACACGGACTTTACGACTTGCTTATATGCAATGCGATATCTAATGTTTATATCTTTGATCTCAAGATATTATTTGATACAGTTGTGTATTTGTGTGAAATTATTTTTATTTATGCACTTTGTGCGTATCGCTCTAGTATGAACGCGGTCTTATATCTGAATACTTACACACTCGGTGATTGAGATAGTCTACGTTCACGATCAGTGACAAGAGGCACTAAAGGCGGTGGACTAGATTTAGCAATAGCGGGATTGTAAATTTTTGGATCGCTCACCATGCGAACAAAGAATGATCGTTTATAAGCAAGAGTTTCCCTGCGTTTCTTCTGAAGAGCGTCGCTCACATTTGTCAACTCCTAAACAATAAAATCATTAATTATATATGAAAATCTATAGCTTTCAATCAGGCATACCAGGTTCTTGTCGAGCACTTCGCTGAGTTCCGTAGCATATTCACTGATCACATCCCAAGCGTATTCTGTAATCGAGAATATATTGTATTAAAGCGGGGCCACCGCAAGATGTTTACACGGGCCTCCAGGTTGAATGTAGCGCTGTGGTCGCAGATACAGGCGATATTATATACATTTCAAGCATTACACCACTCTAATATACATATTTACACTACAATCACAATGAAAAATATATCACCTATTCCCATATACCTATTCTACACAATTATTACATATTTACATGCATAACTATCATATTACACGGGCCTCCAGGTAGAATGTGTGACATCAGCGCTGTGGTCGCAGATACAGGCGATATTATATACATTTCAAGCATAACACCACTCTAATATACATATTTTCACTACTATCACAATGAAAAATATATCATCTATTCCCATATACCTATTCTACACTATTATTACATATTTATACGCATAAATATCATATTTACAGCTGTATTAAATTAATACGACAAAAATATATAATAAAACTCGATTAACGGTAATTTTTAAATGTTTTTTGTACAAATTATAATTATTTGTTGTTGTAGAAACGATATATCATTTTATCGATGAAATATTTTGACTGTGTAAATCGAGTTTTATTCGATATTTTGGTCGTATTAATTAAATATGAATATGTTAGTTATGTGTATAAAAATGTAATGATTGTGTAGAGTTGATATATAAGACTAGATGATATGTTTTTCATTGCGTTCGTAGTGTAAATGGGTTTTATAGAGTAGTGTAATGGTTGAAAAGTATATAATTTAGTCGAATTCCCATAAAATGAGCGCCGTTCGAACGACTACCGTTCACAGCTGTTCGGACGAATTCTGTCCAGCATTCTCATCCCTCGATATGGCATTGATTAAATGCGTAGTTAAATATTAAAAATATTTACCAATGTCACTTTCGTTGGCGTTTTGAGCGGTGACACAGAATCTAATGATGAATTTATCACGCACACTCGCAGGAACCATGTGGATTTTTCCAGAGCCGTTGATGTTTGTCAATAGTTTTTCATTCATCTTGTTGATTTCTTCGTCACTTTGGCCGTCAGATTTTTTCAGTCTGAAGCACACCAGACCCATCTGTAATAACCATATATATTTTTTGATCAGCCAAAATTAAGTTAACAACACATACATAAATAGGGTATGTAATTTCCACGAATTTTATTTAAGGATCTAAGCGTTTTCAACTGTATACTACTTATCTTACTACGAGTCAAGGGTTTCTTTCAACTAAAGTATTTAGACTCTTATATAAAATTTGTGGGAAGTACATACTACATTTATATCTATTATTAACCTGGAATTCCACAAAGACTTTGACAAAATCAATAGTTAAATAGAATACGAAATGTTGCTTATCCACAAGAGAATCGCAAATATAAGCGAAAAATCTATTATTATTATTAATTTAAAATTAAAAATTACGTATTTAATAGAAACAATACACAAGCGAAAGTCACTACTGAGTACTTCTCAAAAACAGCTGATTCCATGACAGTGACCCAAACTCGAATCAAAAAGCACTATTAATATTTTTAATTAACTTAAAAAATATATTTTTTCACTTATTCTTGCGATACTCTACCACCCCCCAAAATATACTCATTTAATTCAAGTCCACCCTGTATACATTTTATTTTTTATGTATTTGGATAATTTATTTGAATTTATTACTGCTGCTGATATAAGTGTTCTTCATGACTAGGTAATTAATTTACAATTCAGGTATTCAGAATAATCCTGAATAGATAACCGATTAAATATATTTTTTTAAATTAATAATAAAAAAAATACTATACCCTAGCACATTTAAAATATTCTCAGTTAGTTCAAGTCCACCCTGCATATTTAATAAATATCTACACTATTTCAAGTGGATTAATTTAGCCCGGTCAAATTAGGATTTCATTTCGGAATTTGAGTCTAGAAGCTGTAATTTTGCATACACTTTTATTTCGGTGTAAAGTTGTCTAAAAAATCGAATAAAATCAGCTGACGGGTTTGGAACTTATTCAAGTTCACAAAGATTAGTTTTTCAAGATTATCTAGATTTCTATGGCTCCAATGATGTAGACATCTAAATAAATATTTGAACCATCAAATTTGTGACAGATTTCAAATGAAAATATTTTTGATACACCCCATCGTTTTTGAGTTAGTGAGGGTGGAGAGACCGCGCTGTATATTCAGAGATTTTTCTAATTTTACTGGGCTAATTATATTTTTATGATCTCAATGCTCACCTTAACATCGTTGCAGACTTCGAATCTCTTGTCTTTGATGACAAACGTCTCGAAATACTTGGCCAGGCGACAATGCAACCTAATGTATTCCTGAAGTCCAGATATGCCAAAGCTGCGTAGTACAAACCACAGCTTCAAGGATCGGAATCGCCGACTCAGAGGAACACTCCAATGACGATAATCAATGGTGGTACCCTCATGCTGATGCTGAAGATACACAGGATCCACCACGAGGGCGGAAGTCAGCAGCAGTTTATTGCGGACCCACAAAGTGGAGCAATCGAAACAGGTCAACAGCCATTTGTTGGGATTGGTATTGAAAGAATCCGCATATTCAATACCGTTGAGAATAGGCTTCAGTTCGGGACAGATGAATGAACTTCCAGCATAAGCAGCATCCACGTGAAGCCAAACAGCGGGAAATCGGCGACACACTTTGCCGATCTCATCGATAGCATCAAAAGAGCACACCGATGTTGTACCCAATGTTGTGGATACAAAAAACGGTACACGGCCAGCTTCTTCGTCTTCTTCCATGGCCTTTTTGAGGGCATCACCTCTGAGACGCGCATTCTCGTCAGGTTGTAAGATCCTCAGTTTGACAAAGCAAATCATCGCAGCTTTCTCGACACACGAATGCGCTTCTTTGGAACAGTAAGCTATTAGCTTGGTTAACAGAACACCTTCATCAACAGTTGGATGTTGGAATTTCAATCTCTTGATTGCGTTAGCGCGAGCAGCAAGCATAACCACCAGTACACATTCACTAGCAGATCCCTAAACAATATAAAATAAACATAACGATTACTCTATTCAAAGGTGTATTAAACCCGCTTCTGTAAGACATATTTTTTCCTAGTATTTTAAGTGTTTTTTATGGAATGTAGTAATGAAATTATATAACCTGGATGACGCCGCCGCCTTTGCTGCCTTCTTCTAATGCCAAGAATTCTTTGGGAAGTCCTATCGCTTTACCTTTGTATTAAAAAATGTCTGATATTAAAATATGACTCGTGTATTTATTTAATTAAATAAGATGATTACGTTATATAAGTACTGGGGTAATTTAATTGATATTTTCAATTTGTTAATGTTTTTTGATGTTCTGCTTTGTTTTTTAATAGGACGGTAATAAGTTGTTTATTTTTTCGTTCAGAATATTTTTTTATTTTCATATGATGACAACACTCATCACAATTTTTGATATAATATAGTGTTTGATCCAGTCAAAATAATTTAAATGAATCACGTGTTTGTTGCAAGACTGGATGGATGGAATGGAAATCATGAATATGAGGCGGTCTAATACTGTTATTATTATATATTTAAAATGTATATTAATTGTAGTAAAATAATAATAAAAAATATTATTCTTCCATCTGGTAACACTGATGGTTGAGGTAACTGTACATATAACATACATACACCTTAGACAATTATATATATAATGACATAAATATAAGCTGGTAAAGGTACCGTAGTCAATTTGCTACGAGTGCTACGAGCAAAGATCTATTACGAGTAGGTACTACGACTAACACAATACATAGTTATATTTTTTTAACTTTAAGAATAAATGATGAAATAGTTATTAAATGAATACAAGGAAACCAAAATTTTAAAATATGAGCATGGAAATTTTACCACGAATATACGAAATGGACTTACAAACAAATATATTACAATAGCTAACTGAATACTGCGATTTTATAAATCATGATACAAATAAACAATATATTTCATGATTTACTATAATTATTTATACTGACTACAATTTTTATTTTTGATTGTGTATTTTTTTACACGTATATTTTTGTATGATTGAATATGTACCTACATTTTTATTTTTGATTGATATTTATAAAAAATCATACTTTCATTTTAGTCCTGGGTCTATCCTGCTTCGGTTTGTCTCTTAATTTGCCCATATTTATAGTACTATGGTACATTTATCGAATTTGTTTTAAAAATATGTATAAACTTACCAAACCAATCGAGTACGATCGTCTCCAGTTCTGTACAAGCGGGACTCGCAGCCTGTAATTATAACATTTATTTAAATCAAAGCGTTTTCAATATATTTTAATAATTTATATATACCCAAGAAAATCCAATACAGCCAAAACCGCCGGAAAGCATGTCGCCTAATATTGATGGGAATGAATTTCCCGATGGAAAATAGGCGTGAAATCTTGGATGTTGCCAGTGTGTGAGGCCCGGTACAATCTTGCTGATGACGTCTTCCATGATGTCGTCCCAGGACTCGGGCTGCATGGGGGCTGCATTAGGGAGGAGCTTCCTCAGGTATCCTGGCTCCACACAAGGAGTCACCCGCTTTTCAGGAAGAGTACTCAAATATTCGCAGATGTATTCGACCATCTCTTTGCCACGGACCCTGAACTCCTCAATATCCATGGCGATAAATTATCAACCCTGCTCCTATATAGATTTCGATTTAATTAGATTTACATAAGTGGTTGATGCATTATCAATCTATTACATAATGCTTTACTCTACATGTACCTATAAATTCAAATATAAATAGATTTTGAGATACAGAATCGTGTGAGATTCCATTTTGAATGGAATATTTTCATTGTAATGGCGTATAATAGAGACGTTTTGTATCGGACAAGATAAAATATTAAATTCCACACTCGACTTGCAGGTTCTCTTTCTTTATATTCAATATATTCTATTGTGAGTATGAAAAGAATATTATGATTGAATAAATCCAGTTCAGTGCATCTCGATTTAGTTTGTTTGATAATACATATATTATGATTATTGAAAAAATACACTATTTCATATATGGCGACATTTTTCTATCATCAACTTATTTCTTTTCAGCGATTGTTTAATACTATTATGTGAAACACAACGTGCTTAAATGCTAGTTTTTATCAATGATTTCATTTAAATGTTAATCCGCTTATGATTGTGTCGATTTACACCATGATTACTACAAAAAATAATAAGATTGTTTTATTTTTAATAATTTATTTAATGAAAATGCGTGCAAATATTGAAAGCCATTTTGACCGTCCTTGGAATTTCCCCACGTATTTCGTCTCTCATTTCGGATTCAACATTCACAATTCATATAAATACTTCACAATCATTTGAATCAAGAATGCTCATTAGATTTGAATTAATTTTTTACAAATATAGTATTCATGAACTATAAAAATCAACTTTTAACATGTATTATAATTCCACAATAAAAAAATCAATAGTTCCAAAAACAAAAGTTAGGGCTTAGACTTACATCATCCATATTGTGTATTTAAATATGCAAATCATCTCAATATGCAAAGATTAAGAGACTTGAATCTCGAGGAAATTATTCCAGGACATGGGATAGTAGTGGTATAATAATAAATAAGGTATAAGGTTAAAAAACAATGGGTTAGTGAAAAAAAGCTTATATATATATATAATATAAATACATATATATATAAATATATATAAATATATATATATATATATATATAACTATATATATATATATATATTTAATTTTATTGTATATTATTTATTTTATTTAGATTTAATATGAATAAAAATACTTAATAATAAGTAACTTAATAAGGTAAATAAGTTGTAATAAGTAATCATCTTATGAAAACCATATATATGTTTTACTATAAAGCAAAAATAAAATCAAAACTCAAAATATAATAAAAACGAAGCAGAACCTAAAAAAATAACAATATATTTTATTAATAAACACCAAAATATTGGCATTCAATAATACGAGTGTGATATTAAAATGGCAAAATATATTATAAATAAGGAATGATTTTCAATTAAAATACTCGAGTATGAATTAAATACATGAATCGATAAATATGTTTTTGTAAATTAATATTTGTATTGTCTTGTTAAACAAGAAGCTGAAGCAGAAAAATCTATTATCAAACATTTTTAAATCGAATCGCCTCGGGTGGAAAAATTTTGTTTTTATTTATTTTATTTTTTTTTTTGATCCGAGAGAAGATCGTCGTTATTTTTTCTATCATCTCCTTTTCCCCATCTCAGCCGAATGTCAATTAATTTTCAGGAGAGAAGGTATTTAAACAGAGCTTCCTCGCTTTGGGATTTTACTTCTTTTCCTCTATTACGAAATTGAAATAAAGCTGCCGTAGATATTTGTGGATATTTCTTTTGAGGATTGGATAAAAATAATGCTTCCCCAATTCATCCTAATGATAATGAAAATTCTGAATAAAAAATAATACAATATTTATCCTGGAGAGCTTTCGATCGATCATTTTTTTTAATTCCGCACTGTCATTGTACGAAAATGAAAACCGAAATGAAGAACTGATAAAATCAAATTAACAAATAATGTTTATAATAAAATAACGTTCTAATTTTTATCGATTTATTATCTCTGTTATTTTAGATAAATGTGTATGATGCGAATTATATTTTAAATTAGAAAATTACCCATTGATTTTCAATTCATTTTTATAGTTAAAAAGTAAATATATATACAATATTCATTTCTACTTTCACATATTTCTTCCTAGACTAAAAAATTTCAAGATTATAAATAAGTAACGAGTAGCCAGACTCCAATATTTATAATTCTGGTAGAAATCTACTGATAAAGAGTATTATTTGAGTTGAATGATTATTTATCAATAGAATTACATATATTTTTATAAAATTCTAGCAAGTAGGTATTGAAAAATCATAAATTTTATTATATATTTATCAGTTAATGAAAATAGTTGTATTGAATCTATTTAATCCTTTTATTGACTATTCTGGTCTAACTAAATGAAATATAATTAGTGATATTTTTTTAGATTTTGCTGGTTGTTTAATTGAATAGAATTTCAAATTATTTTAGGTGTTTTTATAGTTCAATATTAATAATAATAATTTTGATTAAATAACATGTTTCACAATTAATAAATCAACCTACTCGATTTACTTTGATACACATTGTACATTCAATTAGAAACCTCAAACATCAAACTTCCTAGTTATAGGCGGTTTTGATATTAATATTAACCAGTAAGTATTTGTGTTCAATTTATTTGCATATTAAAACATTATTATGGTAATCTTTGTGCCGTGAGGATTATTCCATTCTTAATTAACATTTATGCAAGACACTTTAGGCCAAGATTAGAATGAACCGTATTCAAATCAATATTTCACTCTGAATAACATTTGAAATGTACTCAATTTCAAAAGCGTATGTTTTCATGTATAATTTGACTAAACGCAATGAAGATTTTAGTATGTGAATAGGTGAAAATATAAATTTCACCGCATATCTGAATAAATAACACCAAATTACTTCAAAAAACATCAGAGGTTTTTAAGTTTCTACATTCCAAATGTTTTTATCATTTATTATATTGAATTCCTCTTGACAAAAGGCCAGAGAGCTTTACGTTAATTTTTAATCAACTTTTCCACATTCTCATTAAATCAATCAATGTTTGAATACAATTTCACATGCATACATTGTTTTCAAATAATAGAAATTTAAACACATAGTGTTTCAATATATTGCCCATAAACAAACATATTTATGAATAAATTATATTACATTTTGCCAGTAATCGATTTTTAAAATAAAACTACGTCGCTTGTATATTGTTCATTTAACAATGTTTTTCAGTTTTTTTTAATTCCGTGTTTATACTTTATACCTCTTATTAACAGTGACCTTAACTGTGAGATAAGTATTTATAAGAAATTATCATTAAACATAAAATATTATATATCCCATGTAAATAAACATACTGATTGAAGGGACTGTCTAAATAAAAAAATCGATATTAGAGCGATCTTATATTTATGTATATTTTTTTAATATAGGATTGAATTACTGCTTATTTTGAGTAAATATAGCAAAAACTATAAAAGAAAAAAATTTGTATAATATAAAGATGGCTTAATCTGCAAACGTTACAACTCCACTTGATAAAAAATGACTATTGTGGTAAAGGCTTTATGCTATATAAAAATATCATTGAATGAAACACTATTTTTTAAAGGCTCAAAAGAATCTATGTAGGTATTATATTTGGTGAATAATAAAAACACTTTTATTATGCTCCTCCACAATTTTGATTTATTTGAGCTATCACGTTTGCGGATTAAGCCTTTGATATGCGGTTTACGATTTACGATCGAGCACCGTTGGGAAATATTAAAAACATATTTCCAAAGCAGTGATTCATCTACCGAAAGTAAATTACTATTTGATCCTATTGGACTATTATTTCTGGAAAGCTGTTAAAGAAGAGTGGGTATACTAATAAACCAGTGTCACTTGAGACACTGAAAAAATAAATTAAAAATACAGGTCCATACTTAATAACCCAATTAATAAAATACTATATTTTTTTGCAACAAAACCAAAATGCAAAACTTAAATGAACCACCGTATAGTATGAAGCTACTTAACACTTATTCTTGTCCCTTGTGTCTGATTCTTTTGAGGGGGTTCTCAAGTTAGCCGATCGGTATTATTTTTCCAACACTCAAAAAAGAAACAAGAAGAAAGTAATCAAAGCGAAATCCGTCATTTACTGTCACGAATCTCTACAGTCCATTCGTTATTCCCTGAAGAGAGAGGGAGAGACAAAGTGACACTACAAAAACCACCCTTATAAAGTTGACACTCCAGGAATTTCCCGGATGTGCGGACCGTATTCATTTGAACGTCGGCTTTTAGTTTTAATGAAAATTAAAGACCTCACTGTTACACTCCATCGGTTTTTGGCTAAAATCCCTGTCCTGTCTGTACTACTAACAGTACAATCTAATAGGCCTCTTTCGGTCTACCAACTTTTAAACTCGTTTATCGTTTTTGCGCCTTCTCTTAAGAACATTTTCACAAAATAAATGAACCGGACGATGGATGAATTCGACCAAAGATTCGATTCGACTGACGAACGAACAGATTCTATATTTGGTACTGCCTAAAACAACTTTTCTAAAACTTATTCTACGATTTCGATCGATCTTTTTTTAAATAATTATTTATTCAAGTTATAAATACACACATACATATATATATATATATATATATATATATATATATATATATATATATATATATACACATATATATATATATATATATATATATATATATATATATATATATATATATATACTCACTATATATAATTATAGAAGTTAGGATATAAACAGAAAAGATAAAAGAAACATAAACATATAACAAATACAAAATACTATAAAAGATATTATTATATCCTACTGCAGTAAAACTAGAGCATTACGGGAGATCCCAAGTCACCATGATGATATTGCAGCATTCGTCAGTTGAACAGAACATGAAAAATTGAAAAGAGAAGAAAAACATAAAAAGATGGAACAAATTAAAAAGTTTTTTAAAAGATATATTTAAATCATAATAGACACAATTCGACAAAGAAAGATTGTATCATGTTGAATATTGGTGAAATAGTTGACCTTTGTTTGGAATACGACCCACAAATTAAGTAAGATGTTCTGACAATATAAAAATGAGATGCATGTATGTATATGAAGAAAAGTAATATCATTACAAAGAATGTATTTTTATGGGTAAAATCGATACCACCAATATAAAAAAAATGGAATGTGATTTCCACGTTATATGTCAAATTAAAAAATAATTAATGTATCAAAAAAAATGAACAGGGCGAAACGATACCACCGATATATTAGCACTAGTAACTGGGTGTATAAATATCAAGATGGCCGACCAAGTAGATGAGTTTGAGTGAGACAACACTAATTTTATAATTATTTTTGATAGAAATGTACATCAATCTTTAGTACTGTTGTTTAAATCACTTTGATTACAGTGTTGCCTCAGTCAAACTCCTCTGTTTGGTTCGCCATCTTAATATTTAAACATCCAGTTGTATAGCCTGCTAATATATCGGTGGTATCGGTAAAATACGGGTAATATAAACATGTCCTATTTACTTTATCAATGGTCTAAAATAATTTCCAAACAATCCATTGTAATATTAAATTGTCTTACAATACGTCACACTTAATTTACAATTAAAATACAAATTATACTTGCATTATTATCTAAAATCTAACTTTTCACTTTTAAACACTTGAAACCATTCCCAAGAAAGTACATTCAGTCTGACAAGATAAGACTCTCATAACTTCAGTGCCAACTTTAGACAGATCGGCAGCTTTATTGACTACTTAACATAATATTCTTGAAGTGCTTTTCTCCAATGAATTGAGGATTAAAATGCAAATTATACGTTCCCTTGAACTTTAAATATTCAGTATGCTTTTATTCATTCGTGTTCTTATTTAAATGAATATCGTGCGTACTCTAGGGTAAAAAGGAATAATACTTTAGTTGCGGCGAGCCTTCATTTTGGGCGAAATGCTTACTAATTAATTCATTATTACTGAAAGCAACATTTCGCCTTGCTTTTAACTTCAATTATTCTTTATATAGTTTGTCATCAAACGTGACCCGTAACTAATTGTATTAAAAAATTGAACTCTATGTACACAGTGTATAATTTGAATCAAATGTCAACCGTAATTGAAAATTGCCTTTCGATTGATGTTATTTTAGACAACATTTGCATCAAATCAAAACAGCAATTATCAATACAAACAACTCTAATTGAATAATATGTAACTAAATTGAAATGCAGTGCAAATGCGTGAAATTAAATTCCGTTTGTTTCTGTATTTGGATTATTTGGAATATTCAGTATCAACGAGCACAGGTATGTAATGGATTTAATGCTTAATAATATTGATATATTCGTAATTATTATACATAAATATTCATTTGACGAATGAGCATATCATCTGTAATACCTTTTTTTTATTTCATATAAATAATTTTTTACTTGTCATTGATTTATTATTTATAGATTTATTATTTATAGATTTGAACAAAAACAGTTCGAAAATAAGGTTTCAATGGTGTTTAAATTTAAATACAAAATGTGAAAAAAATAATACTGATTAATATTTGAATATAACTCTTATGATTACATTTTTT
The DNA here is from genome assembly GCA_022606485.1 of Agraylea sexmaculata. NCBI lineage: Eukaryota > Metazoa > Arthropoda > Insecta > Trichoptera > Hydroptilidae > Agraylea > Agraylea sexmaculata. The sequence continues at coordinate 25,220 of JAGTTH010000977.1, forward strand.
TTCACTTCCATATATTTTTTAATTTAATAATTACACATTTTAGGCATCATTTAAGCTACAGCCATTTTTATTGCAGATGAATATGGACTGACAAGAAATTATTATTATCATCCGAAAGAAAAATGATTTCCCATTAATAGGCGAGTCAGATAAAAATCATATTTTGTATACGATATCATCAATCACAACCATTTGCGGTGAATTACACGTGTCCTGGAAGCTGGAAGTAACAAATATATAAATTAGATTACCGTATAACCTAACATCTTCAAGATGATTAATAACATCGGACTAAGTTTTTATCAATATTATATCAGTGCTTCTGTTCTTAGTTTTCTGTTCATTCCAATGTTAATCATTACACACAATCTTGTTTAAAAGTCCATCGGTAGATTAAATCCATCCCAAATGTGGCTCAGTTAGTTCTCAATCCAATAGTGGCTAATCAATGTTAAAATCGACTTTAAAATCCATTAATTAAATGAGTGCTTGTGTCGTGCCCTAATTCTAACCCGACCGCTCCATAAATTATATAATATATTTAATTCTGTATGAAATAATGAAGGACCTGAAATTCAGCGGGTTTTAAAGAAACACCCCGTCTGTTTGTAACGACTATGAATATTACGGACGTTTCAAAGGACATTTTTATACGTGAAAAATCATTTGCATTTCTGAATGCTGTTTATTTATATATACTAAAAAACCGTCGTAAATTCACTTTACGAATTTGCATTCGCCAGTGGAGTTTATTCATATGCATTCACTGTTAAAAATCCTAGCTATATTTTACATAGTTTATAAGAACATAAAAATATATTTTAATCCAATGTATAACTAAACTAAACATTATTCGAGTCAATGTCATAATATTATTTATATTTTACTTTCGGAATGACGATAAAAATTTATATAAAGTTATTCGCTTTAAATTAAGTGACTTGTAAACTAATTATCAATATTCTACAATATTTTTCCTGAACTATTATCCTATAAATTAAGTTATTTAAAGTTATAATCATATATATATATATATATATATACCTTACTGCCTCCTTACTATATATATATGCTAACCATATATACTCCTCTTTCTCCTATATATATATATATATATATATATATATATTATTTTTATGAAGGTATTTTTTAAATGTTGACGTCAATAACCATATTTGTGAATTTATCTCAGATTAAAAGACACTAAGATTAAAATCAATTTTATTTGCATCCTTAAAAATTCTTTTATAAATTAAATTATTTAAAGTTATATTCATATACATAATTTTTTATGATGGTTTTTAATTTTGACGTCAATAAAGAATAATATAAACAACGTAAATTGATATTAATAACATTATTGATGAATTTATCTCAGGTTAAAAGACACTAAGATTAAAATCAGTTTTATTTGCATCCTGAACAATTCTCATGTAAATTAAATTATTTAAAGTTACATATAATCATATATATATTTTTTATTTTTGTGATGGTATTTTTTAAATGTTGACGTGAATAACCTTATTTATGAATTTATCTCAGCTTAAAAGACACTAATATAAAAAAAAGCTTTACTTCCATCCTGAAGAATTCTCCTGTACATTTAAGTAATAATCATATAAATACATATATTTTATTTTTATGAAGATATTTTTTTAAATGTTGAAGTCAATAGAGAATAATATAAACAACTTAAATTGATATTAATAACATTATTTATGAAATTATCTTGGCTTAAAAGACACTAATATTAAAATAAGCTTTACTTCGATCCTGAACAATTCTTCTATAAAATAAATTATTTAAAATAATAATCATATACATACATATATTTTATTTTTTAAATGTTAACGTCAATAGAGAATAATATAAACAAAAAATGAATTTATTTGCAACCTAAACAACTCTCCTATACATTTAATTATTTAAAGTAATAATCATATATATACATATATTTTATTTTTATGAAGGTATTTTTTTAAATGTTGACGTCAATAGAGAATAATAAGCTTGTTATTTCTGATTTTGACAGGCGATATATTACAGTAAAAACGAATATAAATGTACACATGAAAAACGCATTTATATTTATATTTTATTGTTGAAGTATTTGGATATCTAGATACTCGATATGTTTTAGATAATGTAATGGCTGACCTATATTCTATAGCTACGTGTATCTTTTTATTTACAAACACAAAGACAGTGAATTAATGATGTCTCATGTCCAGGAAGGGAAAGTCGTTAGCATCGCGACAGGTACAAAGCAGGTCTTAATATTAAAAGAACCCATAACCGTATTATTTATTCATTAGGACACCAAAGTGGGCTTTACATAAACATACGTCACCTACATTATATTATCACTTATTCAAATCCAGTAAGATCGACTATAGCCTGCACTGACTCGAATAATAATCAACAAATGAAAGTAAACTTGTATAATGACTACACATTTAGGTTGGAATTTTATTTGTGCAAACAATTCTAGTTTATTTTTTCTGATTGCAAGTGATAATATTTTATCAAAATCATAAACGATTGATAAAATAACCTACACTGTTTAATCAGTGAATAGGCGTATAACTACTAATACTTTTTTTAAATATTTTAAAGAATTTTTTTTGTTGTAATTTCCACAGTATTTAGTACTTTCAATTACTAGCATCAATTTAATACTTTTTCCATGGGTTCACATGTAAAAGGCCGTATATAATATCTATAATTACTTAACGTGTGTGTATTTTATTTGTACGAATCCCTCAACCATCAGTGTTGCCAGATGAAAGAATAATATTTTATATAATTATTTTACTACAATTAATACATATCTAAAATCTCGAAACGGGTATTTTAATGATAATAATATCAAATTTTTTTCAAAATAAATTTAGAGATATTTAATGATGCATAAATATCAAAAAACATTATTTAGTGGAAGACTCGCTTTTTAAATAATGTATTATCATGTGAAAACCGTATTATTTTTTTTTTTAACTTCTTCTGATAGAAAAATAAACACCTTTAAAGCAACAATGTTATCAAAACTCAAAATAGAACCTTCCTATTAAAAAGCCAAACAGAACAAAAAAAAACATTTCAAATTAAATTACACGCGTAATATTATGCGTGAACACCAATAATACCAAGCTCTAGTCTATTCGTACACACATGACACACTAAAACACTCTTATTACACTATTATATTGAATATGACCCACAACTTACATTAATTTAATATGGATTAAATAGTTTATAGTGTTGACGTCTGGGTGGAATTCCATAATTAAAGAAATTTATAAAACAGACTATTAGCAAGTTAAAAACAAAATAATCAAACAGATCACAAAAATAAAAATAAAGCCTTAAGGTTGCAAAATTAAATGATATCGTGTAAAATTTTATAATTGACTCAAATTAATAATTAAAAACGATTTCGTAGTTCGTGAGGAGTAGCATTTTATCATTAGATATGATACGCTTTGTTTGTGTTTCCAATATCATCAGTTAATCTATTATTAAGAGGATCAAAAGAGCCGTTTCCACATTATTTGCAGAGTTCAATGAAAAGTAATACAGTAGCTAAAATCCCTGGAGAACCTATCCCGGAACAGGAACTGAAAAGGCCGAGACTTCAGAGCAACTCGTCCAATTACCGTTCTTCTTCATTTAATGGTCAAATATGTGATAATACAGCACTCTTTTATATCCATTAATATCAATTATTTTATCACACAACAACATTATCAAAGAGAGAAATATACGAATGCACGAATACTTAGCCATTTCCGAAAGAACACATTTTCGAAAATATTTTTTTTCATTGCCTTATTAAATATCAAAAATGGACATTACAATGATAAAGACGTTGTACGCAATATTATTTTTCCGCTTTCGTGATAATTCAATTCTGATTTTCCACAGAGCCGACTTTCTCCGCCCGCTGATCCGTTCGGGCATGATGTTAATTTTTCCATAAATATACAAACTAACCCAAAAATAAATAGTTATTATAATGAACTTCTCTCCGGATCAAAGCAAAGATACTATTGAAAAATAATCAGATTTCTAATGTCATAAAAAGATATATACAAAGATACTTAAAATCACTCTTTCATTTCAGAATCGGTATGCCTTCGCACTGCAAAATATAAAAGTATTGAATAACCAATTATGAGAAAACTAACTATCTGCCTATTATATTCATATATTTTATCAATAATTAAATAAATAAATCGACTATTGCAATAGATGAGAAAAAAAATAC
>JAGTTH010000979.1:0-52869 GCA_022606485.1 Agraylea sexmaculata
CGAGGCTCTTACGAGGTATTAATTAACAACAAACCAACCATACGTGTACGTACTGGGAATCCATTGTGTACACACATTACTAGCTCTGAGGTATTTGAGGCAAAAGTCCACTACGGATTTGATTACGTGCCTACTTGGTTATGTAACGTTTAGATCAGTTTCAATTTAAGCGTTGTGTTGTGTAAACGCCCCAACCTCATTAAGCTTACAATTCAGGAAATCATAATAAAATTCAATCATGATATTATTAATATTACTCACAATCTCCCAGCCGTGCTCAATAATCAATTGAATCACTCTAACTTTTATTTACCAGATTTAATATTAGATTATTTATTTTTGTCTTGAAATTGTGAGAAAAATGAGTTTTCGGTTTATTTAAATTACTAGATGTCTTACATGAAGTTATAAGTGGGAAACAATAGTTTTTCATCTTGTCATTAAAGAGGATTTTTACTGAATATGAATTAAAAATATTTAAATACAAAATCAATCAATAAATTGACCGTAAATATTACAGGTGTTTTTTAACATTCACTCAGGGTTTATTTTCTAATTATTCCTATTTAATTTTACGAAAAATATATGTATTTTAATAATATTTCCTATATCCGAATCGCAAAACCAGTCGAATCATTTATTTTATTAGAGTGGAATTTGAATAGATGTAAGTTCAAATGCATACCAACTAAACACGAATCACATTTTATGTTAACAAGTGCCTTTCTAGTATATTTAGGAAAGCATGTTTGTAATTTTTGTTTTCGCAATAGCTTTCTAGTAGCAAAAACAACATCTGTCTCCACCGTGGAGACATAAAATATGAAAAACAAGCCAGAAGAACCACACCCAGCTTAAATTGCTTCACCTTGGAATATTCCCTGTCTGATTCTACAAATCGTCTGTCGCCGGTTCTGTAATCCTCGAACTATTTTTCTTCACTAATAATCTCATATTTTTTTACACTACAACATCCCCAGTAACGAGACAAATCTCCTTTTAACGTTCAGTTAAGGTGTTGACACAAAAGAAAACTTCCCACTCAAACTGGAGTTGTGTCTCTAAGACAGATTATCGTAGCGATTTACGTTTGAGATGTGTGTATAATATAAAGTTTTTTTTTTCAATCAACAGAATTTATTTATTGCGGGGTAATGATTAAAAAAAAACAAACTACGCTACGACTGATTTAATTGAACATTTGTACAAAAATTACCATCGTTTATTTATATGAACAATTATTAAATGTATACGTCAGTAACACAAAAACGTATCTTCAAAGTTAATGAATATTTTTCAAGAAGTTAATTCTGTTTTGTAATATACCTATTATTAAACGACAGAATAGATTAGTTTTTTTAAGCTTGGCTTTCGTTGAATGTATAAATTCATAATCAAATTGCTATATTATTTTTAAAATATAAATATTCCGAGTAAAACTACATTGGGTTAATTCATTAATATATTTTTTTAAATCTTCTCATCCACATTAAGTAATAATCACTCCAAAAAAATTTCACAGAGTGGTAATTGTTGAAATAAGTAAAAAAATATTTAAAAAAATATGATTTTGATCAGTAAATAAAAAAACTAATTGCTACACACTTTACTATAGCGTACTTTACAGAAACTCCCAAACTCAATTCCAAAAGGACGAAATATTTTTTTATTTAACAATATATTTTTTTCACTTATTATTGCGATATAAAAATAAATATCGCAATAAATATTCTCAGTTAGTTAAAAACTACTATGTATAATAGGTACATATTTTCTTTAAAACGGCAGCGTTTTGTAATATTTTAGTTGTGTTTTAATGACACAGAATTAATTAATAATAATTCCATATTAGGAATTAATCAATAAAAAGATTCAGTTTTGGTGAATTCCTTGAAAAATCACCAGTTAACAATATAATGCTTTACGTTAGCGTATTCATTTTATTTATTTGTTGGAAATCTCTCAGGGATCGCAGAGAGAAAATGTGTTCCTCTTATAAATTTGTGCCTGATTCGAATCATCTTGGCGTGATTAAATAGGACTTTATCAGAAGCTGGTGATCTCAAAGACGCCTTCGTCGAATTTATATTCAAATAACTTTTCAGGCGGAAAATCTGCAAACTTACGGCCTCTCCAATAATATTATCATCAATGGCGCTTCATTTAGAAAACCCACATAAACGCCTATTAATATTTATGCACCTTTATATATACAAAAAAACAACGAGATACAAATGAAGACCTAGGAGGGAAATTTGCATATGAATCCATTGTTTCAAGAAAGACTAAAAATATCATTATCTCGATATACAGGGTGGATTTGAAATAACTGAGAATATTTAAAGGGATCGCAAATATAAGCAAAAAAAGTACATTATATATATTTTTTAAATTATTAATATTAAATAAGCATAACAGACACAATACATACGTGTGGTTTTGCCTGTAAGACTAAAATGAGACATTCAGAATACAAAGCTTGTTTACAAAATCTTATTTGGTTCATTTCTTCTAAATAATCATATGCTTTTTGATTATTATTAGAATCAAATGTTAATTTATAATCAATAATAATCTAAAATAAATACCTTCAATAAACCAAAGCAAATTACATAATTTTAAATATTTTATTCTGTAAGGCAATTTAAATCTGAACAAAAACTACTCTTCACGATTTTATAATCTGAAGAAGAGAGTCGCATAAATAAATTACTCTTTCACCTGTGCTGGTCTCAATTAGTCGCATATATAAACGATTTTGTACCATATTATACACTGAGAATATCTTAGGAGGTTATCGCAAATATTATATATATATAAGCAAAAAAATTTTTTTTTTATTATTTAAAAAAAAGCACACTTAAATGTCACTAATGGTTGATGATGGCACAAGCTCAATTAATTATTTTTTTATTTAAAATTAAAAAAAAACTTGCGATACCCTACCACCCCCTAAAATATACTCAGTTATTTCAAGTCCACCCTGTATAAATGTATAATTTAAAATTACCTTTAACATAGAAATGTGCAGTAAAATCATTCAGACAAGGTCTTTAATTATTATATCGATGATCAAGTGCAAAATAGTAATAAGACCATATTTTATATAATTTAAAAATAGACAAACAGAAAGAAAAAAATCAAAAAATCTTCACATGGTTATTCAACAAATTTTCAGGGCGTCTTTTTTATGAAGAAAAGCCTAAAAGCTTATGAAGTTTTCTAATGAAATCCACAAACATCTATGGTGTATTTAAAAAACTCTATGGTGTATTTCGACGTGTCTTCGATTTGGCGCATACAAAGGGGGCCAAAAATCACTTGTCCAAATGTAAGGTGGTGTCAGGAGAAGAATAGTGACATGGAAGATTCTCTGTGCAAAAGTCCATATAAAATGGAAAGCCTTGACAAAAGAACCTTTTCTAAGAATGCTTCTGCTCCTTTATCTTGGCTTATTCTGTTTGGATACATCTCCCTTGTGGATCCAAACAGATTCCACTGTAACTACACTAAATTATCACAATATCCACATTTCTAACCTCTTAATGAATATTTTATCCAAACACAATATTCTTGTATGTCCTAATACTGTTTTCATAACTATTGATCGATTGTATTGAGCCAATCTTACTTTTATACCCTGGTTTGTAAATTGAATACTGGGGCAATTAATAACCCATCCTGTGGCAAGAAATAAAAATGTAAAGGTCATTTGGTCGTATTTATCTAATAAAAACACTATAAACTGAGTCATATAAAGTGTCAAATATGGACCATGCATATAAAAATAAGCCTTTATTTATTTAATGATATGCAATTACACCCTACATAATAATAATATAAATAAATATTAATTTAATTAAATCGAGACTGAGGAGTCAAATTTAAAATATGTGGTAAATTATTGTATTTCGTATAGATTAATATATTTAAAAAATATCAATTGTAGTGGTAATAATCTTCAGTATTGATTGACTACATAATATATATTTTTAATAGAACCACTTTTATTTGAACTGCTGAGAGTAAAAGTGGTCTAACTGGATTTTTAAGAACTTTTTGTAAATGAAGATTTTGCGTTCAAGCTAAGTTTAAAAATAAATCAACAGAATTGTGTTATTTTTTTTTATTCCAAACTAGATGTTAAAGAAAAATAGTACTTTTCCCATAGATGGGGAACGACCTAATGAAACCCAAAAATAGTCTAACCCAAAATAGAGAAATTTTGAATTGAACCCATAGATATAAACATAAGATATCGCATGGGTGACAAGTGGCCAAAAACATCATTTATAACAAACAAAAATATACTGTAAACATCTCTCTTCATATCTTCAATTATATTTCACAGTAAAATGGGTAAATGCATTGTTACTACATGTCATATGGACTCAAACATACACTCAAATACATCTAGGCTCACTTTTTATCGAAGACTACTTCTTTAACATGTTTAAAATATTATTGAGCTTTCATCGCTAAAGTATTGTCACAATCACTCTCAGTGGTCACTAGAAATGTGTTGAGTGAGGGAGACATACTTATACCTTTATCGAATATGAGAGAAGAGTGCAACAATACACGGTATAAACTATATAACACAAATAATTTGTATGCAATGCGATATCTAATGTTTATATCTATGGTTGGACCAATTTCCTCCCAGCGGTTCATTTATAAATTTATTTGTGTCTTTAATAAACTCCAGAAGTACATTATTGATTGCACTGAAATTTTCACTGAAGAATTTCCTTAATATTCATAATTTTGCGTTTTAATTCGTAAATCTTCTTTTTATTTATTACAAGTGTCAAACGCATACGCGCTCTTGATGCACGAGTATGTCAATTATGTTTTTTAATTGTTTCATGTATTATGCAAACAAGCATCAATAAATAACGATATAGTAAAATATAATCTACTCTAACCTTTTTATATCATGTTATAAAACGATTGACCCCTCGAAAATAGTTTTTAATTTAATCATTCAAATAAATCCAAGTATTTTCTGTGATATCAGTGTCTATTCCATACATTGCATTGCAGTACAGAAAGTTCAAGTTTTATGTATAGTGGCAATCTTCAGTGTTCCACTTCACTACCCTCAAATACAACAATCAAAATAGTCTAGCTTCTCCAGTACAACTAGAACTTACGTTAAATGTCAAATGGAAAGCTCGTTTCCTACGTATGCTTCTTTGCACGGGATATGCAAGCAAAATGCAAAAATAATGCAAATATTAAACACGGTTTAATATTTTGGATCCCATATCGTATAAAATATATGAAAGAGTAAACAAATTTGCATTTCAATCAAAATATAAAATCGAACCAATCACTCTGTACAACGAGTATACTATTTTTTAAGAACATTCTGATAACAAACAATATAAATTATTTCGCCTAATGTGACTGTGAAATTTGGCATAATTTTAATAAAATCCACATAGTATACTCCGATTCCCTGGATTGTAATGTGCACACTATCAAATTTATACAAATCAAGAGCTTAATATTTACTATGGGAGATAAGGTGCATAGCTACAGACACTGTGATCATGGGTTTAAATCCCGCTCAAGTAAAATTTACTGTTTACTATGTGATCGGGGATAATTTTTTCCTGGATTTAAAATTAAATACTGAGGCGATTATTATGTCAGGCAGAGCCGCTCTATCGTTAACCTGTGTAATTATTAATAATTAAGATCCACTGACAAGTTTTGTGACAATGCAGATAATGTATCTTCATGGGAACCGTCATTTTATTACATCCAGCCTTATATATATATATATATGTATATATATATATATATATATATATATATATATATATATATATATATATATAAATATATAACATTTTTGAAAAGTTTAGCTTCCAACTAATAAATTACAACTTTACTCTAGTCTAGTATCTTGAAGGAATTATTACACTCAAATATAAGCAAGTGACCCTCTAGCCGCTTAATTAATAGGTAAGGTTTATCTAAATTCACTGATTTTCCATGCTTGTAAGGTCTAACTAAGCTAGAATGGATTAAACCGTGCTCATTTCCTTCAAGTGAACCAATCATATAAATGGCACACACCATAGATATACACATAAGACATCGCATGAGTGGCTATGTGCGTATTTAGTTCAAGTGGTCAAAAACATGAGTTAACTGGCAAACATTATGCTGTAAACATCTTTCTTCATATCTTCAGTTATATTTCACAGTAAAATGGGTAAATGCATTGTTACTACATGTCATATGGACTCAAACTTACACGCAAATAGGCTCAGTTTTTACCGCTGACCACTTCTTTAAGATGCTTAAATATTATTGGTTTTTAATCGCAAAATATTGTTACAACCACTCTCAGTGGTCACTAGAAATATGTTGAGTGAGGGAGACACATAAGATGTTAATACTCGTTTAAGGACAGGTAACTTTTGTATTCGATCCGAACCCGATCATTTTCGTTTTATTAATTTTTCCCGCATTCGGAAATTGGCAAACGGTGAAAACGAACAAATTGAAAACGCCTCCGGAAAGCAAGTGATGCTCTGAATACTACAACCACAACTATCATACATATTATACATACTATCGTACAACTACTTGACCTATATCACATTGAAAACATTTCACTGCATTTTACTTCTACGCCGATCAACGTGTCGATGACCTCGTGCTTTTAATATCGTGGCTTCTACCATAAAAGACTGAATGACGTGAAGAGAGCCATTGAGTTAATCAGCCAAGACGAGTTTGTCACAAAAAGTACTGAATAACAATCGCCCTACTTTTTGCAGACTGCAGGTCCATTTATTAAAAATTCTACAGAAGAGACAAGCTGAAAATCGCAGACTTAATACTGAACAAGTGTAATAGCTCAGGGGATAAGACTATAAATACTGTGGTCATGGGTTCAAATCACGCTCAAATCAAATTTTATTACGACTTTAGATCGGGAATAATATTAATAAAATCGTCTAGATCCAGGTTTCCTCTGATTTCCTATACTGTAAGGTAAATCCTGATTATGAAGTCGGTGATCTGTGTAACTAGTAAAAGTCACCGACAGATAATGAATTAACACGTTGTTGTTATCTAAAAAAAACATAAAAGCTCCCCGTGCCATAAATATTTAAATAAAGTTACTAAAAAAGTATGGAAAATAATTATAATATATTTTAACGGTATTTTTACTCAAAAGGGGGTTCGTAACTTTTTTACTTATGGAAAAGTCATTTTTAGAAATATATAAATATTTTCTACGACAATTTAGAATATCATCTATTTTTTTTATATTTCTACGTTACATTATAAATTTGTGATTTGAGGCAATCAAAGACAGGAAAATTACTTAATTTAAATTTAACAATCTACAAAAAATTAAAGACGAAATTTGGATACCTACTTGATAAAATTAATTAATTAGAAAAATCATGAAAACTGAATACCAAATATTGAGTTCACTCACGGATCTTCAAAATAATTAGTTATAATATAATATAAGGTTAATTTGAATTTAAATAAAACTAACCTAATGACCTATGATCCTTTTGTTACATTAATATATTAATTTAAAATATCCCCTGAGATCATTTACGAATCTTTTTCCCAAATATTATATAATTTTGATTATCAAACTATATCGTAATTTTAAGCCTAGTGTGTTTATGTGATAAATAAGAATCGGCGATATTCGTAATGATTCAATTGTTTAAAAAAAACATTCAATCCAATATAATACAAATCCCAATAATTACCCAGTAAAAATATTAAAGCATAACATTAAAAATAACTTAATAAATGAAATCTTACCTGCAGCCATTTTGGTGGGTTGAGCGTTGTCGTTCAGCTTGAATTATTTATAATATCACACTAAACAAAAAAAGCACTAACTGCAAACTTAAATTAAATAAACACTTGACAACTTAAAAGCACATATTTTGAGACTTCCATCATATCAATGCAGGAACTGTAACAAATAAAAATCCATATAAGAGTGTGAAAATCATGTCAAATTTTAAATTCAAACAAGTATAATGTGTGAATGCAATAAGTAAGCGCATCTAAAGAACTCAGTCTTCTTGGTTTACAAGTACGAATTCTCTGTTAATAGTTTTCTACGAGATGTGAAACTCAATTAGAAAAGTTGAAGAAGCTTTTCTCAAGTAGACCACTGCTTTAGTGAACGCAAAGAAGGATATTTTACTTGGATATCTATTTTTATCTTCGATATGCACCGATGCTTTTTAAATTAAATTCCAATAAATGAAAGAATAAATTCAATTAGACGGCTGATGAATAACGTTTTAAGTATTTCGATGACTTAATCTACAAACCTGATAATTTTTATATTAAAATTTAATTTACTAGTTATCATGCTTGCGGATTAAGCCGTCAATTTTTCGGTTATTCAATTCAACCCAAACGACCCAAATTAATGACGATTATTGAAAATCAACTGATATTTAATTAACTGCTGAGTAAAGGATCGTGGTTTTGAAAGAATACTATTTTTTAGAGTAAATTTAAAAATTAAGAAGCAGAGACTAACCGCAAACAGCAATGATTGGTGATATGGAACATCATTTTTTTGTGTATTCAATCAATCCCATTTTTAAGTAATCTAGGCATTGTAAGTATTTTAAATTTACTTTACAAACATGAGTAGACATTATAATAATTTCCTTTATTAAGTAATATTTGTTCTACTTCTTTTTTTAATATCTCTTTGTTATATTGTTAAGTTTTTTTTATTATTTAATAATCTATGAATATATAAATAATAAATAAATGCCGAATAGTACTTGCTTTCTTGTTTTCATATAGACTAAAATACTCGTTTTACAAAGAAACCGATGTAGAATAAATAAATAACCAACATTCGAACCAATAGTATTATATTAAAATTACGTTCTAATATTTTACATAGAGAAATATTACCTAATATGTAAATAAAACAAGATATGGTTCCGTTATTATTTTTTATACCCTCGACTAAAATTGAATTTTGGCTTTTTCATATATACGAAGAACACGATGTTTGGGTTGTAAATATCGGCTTATCATCGATACCGGATACAAACAAGATTAATGGGGTAGAATTTAAATATGAATTATGGAACAAACAACACACTTTTCAACAAAAAAATCAAGTTAAAATATCACATTTTGCTAAAAGTATTATATAATAATCATTAGAGAGCTTGGAATGTACTTAAACAAACATAAAAGGGGGGCAAAAAAGCTTTGGGGACATCAAAACGATGAACTTTAAATGTTATTTTTCAAAGGAAGGGACTACTCTTTTAGCATAATACTTTTTGAAGGACAGGTGACAAGTGAAAAATGAGTTACGTGGTTTATTTAATAAAAAAATAATACATTTGTAATAAAAAAATAATATCACAAGTTAAATAATCTTCTGCGGTATATTTTTAATTAAATAGTCAAACTTTTAAACTGATTTTCATATTTAAGCCACTCATTTGAATATTCAAAAGTTCAATCAATGTAGGAGTATTTAAGGCTTTTATTCATTAATACTGAGAGATTATTTATTTTAAATAAATGGTTCATTTATGTTTCTTTGGGATTAAAAGAGAGGAAAACCATATTTTAAATTGCCTTATATATTATAAAATTACTTAAAAATAACAATATATGAAGGGTTATAAGTAAAATAAGGAATATATATCCTTTTTGATAGAGGGTGTTCTCACTAAAAGCCATTTTGTCATATTAAATTACTTAAAACCATATGGCTTTCTATACAACACTCTCACATATGTTACACATTTTTGTATAATAAAAGTTTTACCACATATATGAATAAACATAGATATATGTACATATGAATTACGTGAGTCAAAAAATTCGTTTTATCCTTTCACGTGTTTTTATACATTTTTTTCAACCCTACTATCATTTAAATATATTTTGAATTTATAATTCAATATAGAGGGCTGCTAATTATGTAAATTATACCACGAGTTGTGGGAATGGAGAATATGAACGAATGCATTGCAATATTAATTATTAGTTGTTCTACTTCTACAAATAAATGATAATTATCGACTAATGTTTCGGGTAATATTTTACAATTATCTATTATGCATATTAAATTACAGATCTATATGTAGAAAATCAAAAAATATATTAAATCCTACGGTCTCACAGCTTAAAATAATTTTAAGAATAGCTATAACTTACATTATAAAAAATTACATAACAGAAATATTTCCAGGCAATTTTTCACCAAATAAATATAATTAATTGGTACAGCTATCGGTTATTCTATCGGATTATATAATATTATGGAAATATTCTATTTTATGAATAAAATTGTATGAATACAGCAATAGTTCAGAGGATAGGTTACAAAAACCATGGTCATGGGTTCAAATCCTACTTGAATCGAAAGAAATTAACTGAAAAAACAAGTTAATTCCATTTAATATTGTGACTAAAAAGACTCAATCACGGTTATTAAGGGTTACCCGTTAAACAATAAAACTGTTTAATTAATTTTATAATTTATTACTCTTTATTATTTTGTACTAATAATCCAGATAAATCATATTCATTTACAGGATGTAAAGTGTTTTTATTGAAGCGATAAATATGTGTGAACAGAGCCGCCCTATCGGAATCCCTATGTAACTTAAATATTATTGCTTAATGCTTAATTCCTAAGCCTAAGTATTTAACTGACACAAAACACACGTAATAGTCATTAACTCATTACTGAGTACTTCACAGAAACAGTTGATTACATTAAGGTTGTCCAATCTCGATTCTAAAAGCAGTATTAATATATATTTTTTATATGAATAAAAATATTTTTTTAAGATTGTTTTCATTTATTTTTGGAAAACCCTATCAACCTCTAAAATATTATCAGTAAATCTTGGGATTCCTAGGCGTGCGTCGCCGTAAACGTACACCGTAAAGACAGCATTAGAGTTGGTTTGCTGTACTTTTGATCGGTTTTTTGTTAATTAGCGCCTCTCCCGAGGCTCAGACGAGGCATTAACTAACAACAAAATGATCATAAGTGTTGCTAAGTAACTCTACTATCGTATTTACGGTGTAAGTTTACTGGAAATCCATTGCTTACATACATTACTAGCTCTGAAGTATGTGAGGCAAAAGTCACACTACAGCTTTGATTACGTGACTACTTGGTTATGTAACGTTTAGATCAGTTTCAATTTAACTACACACTACACACAAAACTACTTGGTTTTGTGTTGTGTAAACGCCCCAACCTCATTAATCTTACAATCCAGGAAATCATGATATTATTAATATCAGTCTCAATCTCCCAGTCGTACTCAATAATCGATTGAATCACTCTAACTCTTATTTACCAGATTTAATATTAGATTACTTATTTTCGTCTTGAAATTGTGAGAAAAATGAGTTTTTGGTTTATTTAAATTACTAGATGTCTTACGTGAACTTATAAGCGATAGTTTTCATATTGTCATTAAAGAGGATTTTTACTGAATATGAATGAAAAATATTTAAATACAAAATCAATAAATAAATTGACCGTAAATATTACTGGTGTTTTTTAACATTCACTCAGGGTTTATTTTCTAATTATTGCTATTTAATTTTACGAAAAAAATATGTATTTTAATAATATTTCCTATATCCGAATCGCAAAACCAGTCGAATCATTTATTTCATTAGAGTGGAATTTGAATAGATGTAAGTTCAAATGCATACAAACTAAACACGAATCAAGTACAAAATCATAACAATCATACAAGCACATTCCAAGTCCAACATCAAATAACAGCGACGCTATTCAAAGTCATGAATCTAATATAATAAACACTGAAAACGAACCCAAAGTATAGATATAATTATACGAAGTCAATTCAATTAGTCCTACAAATGAATGGAAGTATGTTTTCACACTTTGTTGACTGTTTTTTCACCGTAGAAGTTCTTGTGCCCTAATGACAGAATGTAATAATGAAGGAACGCATCCATTCCAAAGACAATGCCACTAAAGCCTCCACCGCCCTCTCCGTCCTTTTCAGTCCACCCCTGAAACTGAAGGCATTCATTCGTACAACCCTTCTGAAGAATATTTCACCCGGGCACAAGAAATATTTTGCTGCTTCAACTCCCCGCTGATTTAATTTCACCATATTTCTACAACGATTATAACGAATTTTAATTAATTCAATTATCTACCAAAAAAAACGAAAAATCGGATTTAAGCCTCCACCAGTTTACTCAAATTTCCCGATTCCTAATATAAATAAGGTCATAGTATTATATAGCTTTCAGAAACTTTTATGCTATATTTATTCAATTCCATATGAAATACATATCATTGACTAAAATGTGTTTTTTTAAGTATCGAAAATTATACGTGAAATAAATATAACTTTGGGTATTATATATTTTTTCATTTATCAAGCAGATTACTTCTTTATTACTAATCATGTCTTTCTTCTACATAATCAGTTTATCAAAAAATATCAACTTAAGAGAATATTAACAATAAATGACCAGCGTAATAGCTCAGGGGATTAGAAGCGCGGCTACAAATACTGTGGTCATGGGTTCAAGTCAATATTTTTTAAATAGATCAGATTGATTATTACGACTGAGAGATCGGGAATAATATTAATAAAATCCCGATCTATTATCTTGATCCAGGTTTACTCTGATTTCCTGTATTGTAAGTTAAATACTGATTATTAAGTGGGTAACTTGTGTAACTATTAATAGTTAAGATTACCGACAGACAATTAATTAACACGTTGTTGTGTCTAAAAAACCCTCTATAAAAATAAAAGCTCCTCGGGGCGTAAAAATAAATAAATAAATCAATCAATTTAAAAAAGACACTCCCCCAATAATTTACATAAAATTAAAATACGCACATCGTATCCTTGTAGTAATATTTTATTGAGAAATATTAAAAATTGTTAAACAAAAACTATCATTAGCTTAGAATTTGAATTTTACATGGTATTATTATTAAGGGACAAATTTCAACCGTGCTTTTATAATAACATGTGCTTAACCACAAACATTTTGTCCAAAGTGGTCCAATGTAATTTAAATAACCTACTACTACTTTGCAGGTTAACAGACTAGGAAGTCAGAGTAAGCTTGAGCCGAAACTATCGATCAATATTTATTTATTTCCAATTTCGCAATCACAGTATCCAATTTTAAGCCTATTATTAATTTTTAAGAATGTGCATTTTCATGGCACTGACTCAATTATTTTTCTACAGTTAACCGGTAAACAATTGAGTGGACGCATTGCGGGAGAATATAAACGATGAGCTTTCTCTTTCTCTAGGACAGTACCACTAAATAATGGAGCAAGTTTACAAAATAATTGCTCTGAAACGAGGCGAGCAAAAGGCAATTTTAAGTTCGGTAACGGTCTTGAGACTTTTTGAAGAGCTCTGCCTTATTATTAATCTGACCCAAAGGGGAAAATGCCGCAAACTAAATTGTCTTCAAGATTTCATTACCCCCAAATGACCAACTTTACCCACGAATCTCAAGACTCCCTTCGACAACAATCTGTTACTGAATTCAACACTCAATCACGGCCATATGATACTTAATTAGCATACAATTTTCGGGTTATTTATTCAAATTTACTCATATAATATTATAGGTTATTTATAAGCGACACAACCTTAAAACACGTTTATTTATTTTTTTAAATCCCGTGTTTGCATATAACATATTCAGTAGTTAATTAACATAATTCACAATTCAGAACCACTACTCCTTGTTTAAAATTTGAAAAAGTATAGAAAATCGACTAATAATAAGTAATTGAGGTGTTCATTTCCATAAACACAAAATTCACTTTTTTTGCTATCAAAGAACTTTATAAAAAAAACATCAAAATATAATATATTCATGTACGCTATCATCCATATTTGAATTTTAAAACTCCGATTTATCAATTAATTGAAGACTAATTTGACATTCGCTCTACAAATCTAGTCAAAAAAATTATCTGTTTAGCATCGACTTTTCACGACTCAGTATTTATTGTATTTTTTTAAATATATTTATATCCATTTGTAGATACGTTTCTGTATTAATAAACCATCAATTTATGAATAAATATATATTTTGTTTTATTAATTTGAGTCATTTCTTTAAAGATGTAAATATTTAAAATCAAAATATTGCATACCTACATTTACAAATTGACAGAAATTAATTGTTTAATAGACATTCTTTATAATTAAACTATATTTATCGCATTTTATAATATATTTTTAGAACATTTCATCCACATTGAGATTATTATTAATACCTATTTTATACGATACGTAATATATTGTATATAAGTGTGAAGAATATTATTTGTTTCCGAGCAAGTGAAATGAAATATCGTGTCTGAAGGGCTAATAAGACTCATTCTAAGAGTTCTTGATAAACTTCCTTAATATACACTCTTCAGACAGGGATTTATTCAACTCCTGAAGATATTACACAATATCAAATATTTAATTAAATAAGATACATAATATTGGAGTATATCTAGTTAACATTATACCGGGCATCCTACTAATATGGAGTGTTCTCCTTGAACTAATATGCTAAATGCAGTCCATATCTAAGGTAGTAAACCAACTCCAAATTACAACAGGATATCAACATTACGACCACACTATATAATTACATACAATATAGACTGTAGCATAAAAGATTCAGACTGTATTTATTGAAGAATGACACTATTAATCAATTTGAGCGCTTGTGTTCGTCCATAAAATAAATTTTTTATATTAAACCACAATCTTTAGTCAAATAGTACTAAATGAGGCAAATCCGGTTCCTATCAAATCGAGTGAAAGCAGAATAAATTAAAAATTATTTTGATACCCAAATATTATAGTTTAGGTTAGAGAGAGTCCGTTACATATAATATTTGAAAAATAATTGAAATTGTATATGAGGGTTTTTGGAAATGAGCACCTTTAATGTAAGATTATTTAGCAGAAAATTATAAGTAATGATATTCCATAATGAAATAAAATTCCACAATTAGTAAAGAGTTAACAGTAATTCGACTATTTTCAATGGTTAAATATTGGGCTTTTGCATATGACAACTAACACTTTTATAAGAATGGTAATCAATGAGCTGACCCGATAACTAATTAAGAATTGTGTTTTTTATAAATATTTTTGAAAAGTCCAGATAAAAAAAATCTTAATTTTTCGTCTTTAACTCTTTATGTCGTTCTTCCACAAACCTAACCATTGAAGTTTTAAAAGAGCAATATTATGTTGAATATAATAACTACAATAATTAAAACGGAGAAGAAAAAACCCATAGATTTATTATAAATCATCTTAAAGGTAGTTAATGGAAAATTTATAAAAGTAAACATCTTACGAAGTTTTTCATGAAAAATCATATTTTACAATTATAGATTTATAATAAAACATATCCAAATATTTATATATTTATAATAAAATATATCCAAATCTTTAATAAAAATCAAGCACGCAACAGATTTTATAATCCATCATATTCAAACACATTTTTAGGGATTAATTTAAGTCAAAATAAAAATTAAATTTTGCTAAAACCGGTTTTGTGACTTATTATAATATTTTGTTGTATTTACCTTATAATAGATGATGTTCATGCTTTACATTAGTATTAGTTCACTAATCTTTGGAAACTGATTTCATTGTTTTATTTATTTAATTTATTTTTTCAAATAATCATACGTCGTTTTATTAATAAATAAATGTTTTAATTGTTTAAATATCCAATTCATATTTTGTCAATTGTACATCAATTGGGGTTATTGAGGAAAATCTCCAATAAATGGTCTATTAAAAATAAAAAATTACGGATCCATCATAATTCATGTCTGAAAAATAGTAATAAAGTGTCCAAAGGTACAAAACTTGACCCTAATTATACTTGTGTAAAATTTTATTTGGTTTTACATTCATTTTTCGTCGGTATAATAATCTATTCATCCCGTTTTCGAGTAATTTCAACCCCTTGGCTTTATAATATTTACCTACCCTCGTCTCGTTTCTATTCAACCTGAGTTTTTACACAAAAAAATAACACAATTTGAAGGAATTATACCTGCTTTTTTTTAAAAAAAAATAGCCTGAAAATTATTTTATAATATTGATCGTTTCAAAGTTGTTCCAGCACACAACTAAGGAGTTCTCCATCAATTACTTTTATTCCAGTTGCTCCATCGATAAATTACTTGTATCGAAAAGTTTTTCTCGTACGTGCCAAAAATATCCGTACATACAATTTAATTTAACCAATCAGTCACATAGGATACATATATGATCAAATTATCATAACACAAATATTTGAACAACACCCTATCTGGGTTATGTTATATCAGATTTATCTGTAAAACAATAGTATGTAAGTAAACACTGAGCTAAAATTTTGTAACTTGGTTAAATCCGGACAAAGTGCATGGAAAACTTCCCCAACACCAACTTGCATATTAAACTTATATTCCACGGATTTCATCACTGAACAAACATGCTTTCTTAAAGTTTTATATGTAGACAGACACTAGAATATATCCCAAAATAATAAATAAATAATCCAGCTATACCAAGGCAGGCGAAATATGATATTTTGTTTCATAAAATGTGAATAGTCGGTCATAGTATTGAATAATTATTGACAAAACTCTTAAAATTTGATATGACTAAATAATTAATTTGAAGTTGACTTTAATCCGACCCGATATTGTAAGACCGCAAAAAAAATTTTATATCATATTACAGTATATATGTGAAAATATTACTTTAAATAAATTTTAAATACACCCAAAATTAATGCTATCATTATAGTAACACACAACTCCTTTTTTGAGGTTGGTCCGATCCGTTGCGACACTCAAATTTACATTCCTTCTACATTTATTTCCATTCTTAAATATATTTATCACTTGATCCTTTTAAATTCATTATTTTTTTATACCAAATAAAAATAGGAATACTATATTTTCTATAATCTGGACGTGATTTATTTATTTTTCTTGTTGTAGGCGAAAATATAGTTTTATAGGTGTGTTTAATATATTCATTATCAAGATAAATAATATCACTATCGTTTTATCGATAACCAAGATCGTCATTTATATAAAAATTAACCAAAACAAAATAAAAATCAAAAAATTTTCTAACGTAGCAATATAATCGCAAATATTAGCGAAAATAATAATAATTGTCTTTTCATATTTTCATAATTAATTATCAATTGAAAAATAAATAAGAATATTAACTATGTATCTATATAAGCAAAAATATATAAGCAAAAATAATATATTTTTTTATTATTTAAAAAAAGAATGACGTAAATGTCACTAATGAGTTTTCTAAGATGGTGGCACAAGCTCGATTCCAAAAGCACTATTAATTATTTTTTAATTTAAAATAACAAAAAAAAAATCAATTATTCTTGCAATACCCTAACCCCTCCCCCCTAAAATATTCTCAGTTATTTAAAGTCCACCCTGTATAAATGTGTAATTTAAAATTACTTATAACATAGAAATGTGCAGTAAAATCATTCAGACAAGGTCTTTAATTATTATATCGATGATCAAGTGCACAATGGTAATAAGACCATATTTTAAATAATTTAAAAATAGACAAAAAGAAAGAAAAAATTCCAGAGATATAATTCTGTAAATATATATAAATATATATTTATATATATGCGAGACCCTACCACCCCCTAAATACTCTCAGTTAATTCAGTTAAGTCCACCTTGTATGTGGGATTAATATTGTATTATATTTTAAAACATAATATAAATAATTGATTTTATAGTTATTATAGGGTTTATTTGTTAATACTAAATATTGATTCTCTCTTATATATAATTTTCAGTATATAAAGTGTGAGTTCGATTTGTTCTGAAGTAAATTGAGTTATGTATGGGGGCGTGCACTAGTTTGTCACGACATACTTTACTAAACTTTTCAGAGTACATTACCTTGAAGCAAGCGATGGTGATGAAGATGACACTTAATCACTAAAGCACACAATTATTATAATTGAGTACGCACTGATGATTATATTAAGGTTTCTTTTCCGAGTTTGTTCACGTGATGTTGGCAAGGACGTCGCGACGCTACGAAGTCGGTTGTGTCAAGTCCACAGCATCACTGGTTGTCCGGGATCTGTGGAGCCTCCGCCCCTTATCCCTACTACTACAATACCACCCCTCTTCCATCCCTACTTTCCTGGACAAGTTTCGGGGGTAAAAATCTGCCCCTAACTGCTGCAGCAACCAGCCGCAGGACAATCGAAGCCAACTCCTTATGAGCGATCTAATCGAAAATGCACACACAAAAAATACACAACAATATATATATATATATATATATATATACAAGATTATCGATTTTTTAAATTATGATTTATAATAAATAGTCTTTAACTGTTAATAATAAATCTAAAACAAACGTCTGAAAAGGATATACAAGCGGATTCATTTCACGTGGTGTTACACCGAAGGCATAATATTTCTAGCTCCAATCTTCTTTATATAGATCCGGTTTAAAAATATAGAAACCAAAATGAAAATCAGACATTCGATAACATTTCTGATGGAAATAATTCTAAATATCGAGATGAAATTAACAAATTACCAATTAATAATTAATATTGTTGATAGTGTTGACTTCTTGGTGGAATTCCATAATTTAAAGTCTGAGTACTTTTGACTACTAATTTGTAGTCAGACTCTGTTATTACTCTGGAAATTACAAATACCATATTTCTATATATATAATTAATACATTATGGTGGCTAATAAGATTGTGAAGTAAATTTCTGATGATTACAAATGCCCCGTTAGCTTAGTTTCCTATCCAAGAGAAGCAGATTCAAGTCCCGCACCAGGTGTTTATTTCAATATAACACACTATATTAAAAATTATACAATACTTCAAATAATTCTTAATATTGATTTATTAATTTATATATGCCCCAAGCGATTATATTTTCAGAAGTATTTTACAAATTTTGATACGACATAGTGTTAATTCATTGTCTGTCGGTGATCTTAACTATAACTATTTACACAGGTCACCGACTTAACAATAACCTTACAATCCAAGAGATCAGAATGAACCTTGATCAAGAGGATCGATCGGAAAATTCCCGATCGTCCAGTCGTAATAACTAATCGATTTTTTTTTACTTGAGCGGGATTTAAACCCATGACCGCAGTATTTGTATCCACGCTCCCTGATTATCCCTGAGATATTGCGCTGATTATACTTTATTATTTAATAATATATATATATATATATTAAATAATAAAAATGGTTTAAAAAAAACATGTACGAATAATTCATTCATCTCATTTATTTTACTTACTAATTATAGTAATTAACCTAATAAAATTCACTTTTATACACACTATATTAAGTGACTTTATAATTTACTCTTTTATCGAAGACAAGGTGAAACATTTCCGTTGTCACCTTCCACACTATCGGTTATTCATGACCGTCCGTCTTTCTGTTGCTTACTATCGCAATACTTTCAGCTGAAAGTATTGCGATAGAAATTCCTCCAGGATATCTTCAGGAGTTTTTGCCCGAGGAAGATCCCCGATGAATTATTTAATCCACTATATTTTTATTTGTATTATGTCCAATAAGACTATTATTTGTTCCGACGTAATAATATACGGTGGATGTAAATTTACATTTGAACAAACATGCATGCTGTGTATTCTAAGGCTATAAATAGTCCCAGAATATCCTCTTACCGCCTTCAGGAGCCGCCATGCTGAAACGGAAGCTTTCTAGTAATTTCCGGTGAAATTTCAACAGTGACATTATACCAGCAAAATAATTCACACCTTGCGCACGCACTTTCAGTTAAATAATTCGATACCAAGCAGTCTTCCCAAGCGATAAATCATTTGCTTGTTTAGTAATAATGTGAGGTAAAATTATGGTAAGACCCACTTGGTCACTTAATCTCTGCCTAAAGTCATAATGTATGGCTAACTGGCCTTATTGCAGCTTAAAAATTAGTTAGTAAATACAGCGTAATCTATTCCTCCGATAATTTTGGTTCTTAATTTAAAAATACATGAAGTAACGCAAAAAATAAATATTTTAATTTTTTATTATTATGAACACCCGCTTGTTTAATAAATGAACAAAATCAATTCACAGAGTAGTTGCTTGGCTTATTAAGAAATATTTTATTATTGTATTGAATGGTAAAATAGTTATTTGAATTTTATTCCGTTAAATAATTTCAGGAGAGTTTTAAAAACAATTTGTTACCAATTTGATATTTTTATATTTTAATTCCCCTATATATGTATAACTATATTTTTTTCAGATGAAAGCATCCTTTTTACTACTTATTAAATAAAAATACAGATATTTTTTTTTATTATTTTATTTAACATTCATTTCAAGTAAAATTATTATTAAATTGGTAGAGATCATAATTATGAAACTGTATTTCTTGTTCCTTTTATATTGTCACTACTCTGACAAAAAAGGGGTAAGAAAATATTTCATGTTGATTATTGATAAATTTAATTAGATGAAGAAATTATTATAAGCTTTTTAAATTATCTAAAAAAAAAAATTTCATTATTATTTTATTTTCAAATTCCATTAAATAAAAAACAATCAAATACCTTTGACAGTTGCTATAAGAATATCAATATAGTCAGTGGTGTTAGTGTCTTTTTGGAAGCCTTTTGATATTGTCAATTCATAATCAGGTCTATAATCGAGAAAATATTCATGGTCCGGTATATCGATTGACATATTTTCCAATTGTCCTATAAGATTTCCTGTAATCTGTGTCCATAGACGAGCTGTGTTGATTTTATTATAACCACCTGATGTAAAACAAGTAAGCAAGATTAGATATTTATATTACAAATATGTGTGCAAATGTAACCTCCGCCTAGAAACAGTGTCGGTTTATTCCAAGAGAGAATATCATCAATACAGGTTTTGAATGATTCTGATGTGATATTGCACTGACCCAACGGATCTCCATTCAAACAATCACTTCCACATTGCACAACAATTGCATTTGGTGAATATTTGCACAAAATCTCTGGAGCGATGCTGAAAAACAAATATTTCAATATAAATTATATGGAAAACACAAAATGTAACAACAACCTCTTGAACAATTTAATCATGGTGCTGTCGGAAGCTCCTTGTTTCATGGGAACATTACAGGAATATCCTTTACCATTACCGAAGCCTATATCATTGACCGACCCAGTGCAAGGGTAAAAACCTGGCTCATATTTATGAAATGATAAAGTAAATACACGTTTTGTATAAGCATATGAATTTTCAACACCATTACCTAAAACATATTGAATCAGTAGGGAGAAAAACAAATTCGAAAAAAGTCATCTTACCGTGATGAATATCAAAATCAATATACAAAATTCTTGAAAATCTTTGTCTCAATTTTTCAATGGCAATCACAATATCATTTACATAACAAAATCCCTCCGCTTCATCTCTAAAAAATAAATATTCTTAATTCGATGGAATAATACTCGAGAGATCCACTTTACCTATTAGCGTGATGCCAACCTCCGCACCAATTAATAGCGATCCCGTCTTCAGAATTCAATAGGCATTCTGCGGCAGTTAAAGATCCACCAGCTAATTCAGATACCAATTCAACCATATTTTCAACAGGAGGACAATCATAACCTGATGTGTTTTAAATAATGATGTAATTGTTGTAAATAGAAATTATTATGAAGCATCCATACCGAGTCCATATTCTGTCTGCTCATCGTTAACTTCATCAAATCCCTCTTCGTCTAAGTTTTTCAAACATTCAATATATGCACTTGAATGACATAATTTTAAATCTTCAATACTGGCTTTCTTACTTGGTACAATTGTCATGTGTTCTAAGAGTCCATATGATTTTATTAAAGAATGTACCATTGAAGCCTGTGAAAATATAAGTCTACATTTCAAGTGTTTAGTAAATTTTAAATTGTAAAATAGAAGTAAAAATATATACTCTTTCAATGATAACTGGTATTCTATTAGCCTGTGCTAGTAATTTTTCTCCAGTAATATAAAACACTTCTTTCATCTCCGAATGTTTGATAATAAAATGACATTTAATAGCGCGCGTATTGTAATGTTGCCTTTGAAAACCACAAATACATAAGAATGATTATTGAATAAAAAATATGAAGAAAAACATATTTTATTCATAGTTATAAGATAATTAAGTAAATTTATATTTAAATTTTATATAAATTTAGTATTTATAAGGATTTTACTTTCAATAAAATATACTTTTTATTTTCCTTAGGACTAGGACTTTTAAGTTTTATTCAATTCGGGTCCGAGTTATAAATTATATTGTCGATTTTGTTCGAGTATTGTTGTCATGTTCATTATCTATTGAATTATTTTATTGATGGTAACATTGATAATATTTGACAGACACTGATCGCACGTGAATTTAAAAAGAAATACAGGTTACAAAGTGACATTGTTGTATTGATAATTGTTATTTTTGAATATTGGTATTATGGCTGGAGTTGTTGAAGAAGAGTCTGCATTTTCAACTTATAAAAAGTTGAAATCCTCTCAAAAAGAGGATTCTCTAAAAAAGAAGAAGAAAAAGAACTCGAACAGTAAAATTACTAAACAAAATCTCAAGAAAAATCTATCTAGTGTGGTAAAATCGGTTCTTCCCGATGAGCTGTTATCTCTCGGTGAACCAGTAGATAAAAGTTTTATAAACGGTAATGAGAAAAAGGCAAAGAAATCAAAAAACGCAAAATCCAAATCTACACCGCCTGTTGTAAATGGAAACGGCGAAACATCATTGACTAAGAAAACTAAAATTCCATCACCCTCGCCTCAGTCGACAACAGTATCTATTATTAAAAAAAATAAATCCAAAATAAAAAAGGTTAGTAAATTTAACCCCTCACCCTCGCCAGAGATCGACGATTCAATCGTAGAAACAGATAGCCTCGAAGAGGGAAAGAATTTGTTCAGTTGGTTGATAGCTCCGTTCCCCATAGATGAGTTTTTTAAGTATGTATAAAATGATGTTTTTTTTTTATTTTGTACATAACATTGAGAGTAATTTATATTTATCTTTTAGAAATATTTGGGAAAAGAAACCCTTGCATATCAAACGTCAGAAAAAAGTGTACTATCATGGAATAATATCGACACCTTTAATTGATTCACTGCTACGTTCCGAAGAAATTCTTTTTACTAAAAATATAGATGTAACTTCATATATTAACGGTCAAAGGGAAACTCATAATCCCTGTGGAAGGTATTTGTTAAAAAATCTTTTTCATTATAATTGGTAATTATCACATAACTCTTATACATATTTCAGAGCCCTGCCACACACTGTTTGGGATTATTATTTAAACGGCTGCAGTATTCGCTTACTAAATCCTCAGGTATTTCATATAATATTAAATGAATTCATACAAATATTCAATCTAATGTGTTCGTAGACTTACTTCCCGAAGTTACACTTGTTAAATGCGACTCTGCAGGAATACTTTCATTGTTTCGTTGGTGCAAATTCGTATTTAACACCTCCAAATAGTCAAGGTTTTGCCCCACACTATGATGACATTGAAGCATTTATTTTACAAATCGAGGGTAAAAAGCGTTGGAAAATTTATGCCCCTCTGTAAGTTATTCTAAACTAAACCATTATTTAACCATAAGTTTTTTTTAATAATTTATTTTTCAATTTTAGGAGTGAAGAAGAGACACTTCCGCGAGTTTCTTCCAAAAATTTCGATCAGTCTGAAATTGGCGATCCCTTAATGGAAGTAACTCTTGAACCTGGTGATCTACTATACTTTCCTCGTGGTTATATACACCAAGGTCTAACAAATAATGATGATCATTCATTGCATCTCACCATTAGTTGTTATCAAAAACAGTCATGGGGAGATTTATTTGAAAAAGTATAAATAATATTTTTTAGCTTAAAAATAATGTATCAATAATTTTAATCAAGCTTTGTATACTTTCAGCTTATACCTCAAGCTTTAGAAAGTGCAATAGGTGAAGAAAAAACACTAAGAGAAGGAGTTCCACTAGATATATTCAACCATTTAGGCTTAGTACATTCCGATTCTAATACTGTAAGAAGAGTAGAATTGGTTGAAAAAGTCAAAAACTTATTCAGCAAATTGATTGACCATCTTCAAATTGGTAAATAACTACATAAATTAAATCATCCGTTGACTGACAAATTGACTTACTAAAAAAAATTCCAGATGATGCAGTCGATCAACTATCAAAAAAATTCATTCACGATGCTCTACCTCCAGTATTAAATGAAAAAGAAAAAGATCTCACCGTTTTTGGAGATTCCGATCTAATGGAAGAAGAAGGTGAAGTTGTAAATCGTGTTGAGATGCAATTAGATACCAAAGTAAGACTACTGAGGGCAAATATTATAAGGTAAATATAATTTGATGAACTAGTAATGAATTTAATAAATAAAAAAAAAAAACTTTTTTTCTCGACAGGTTGGTAATGGAAGAACAAACAATCAGGATGTATTATTATGTTGAGAATTCTAAAGAATACCATGCGAACGATTTGCAATTTTTGGACGTCGGTGAAACATTAGCACCGGGTATTGAAACTCTAATTACAGCTTACCCTAATTATGTTTCTGTTGAAAATCTAGACGTGCCTCTTGATTCTGATAAGTTACAAGTGAGTTATACATATTGCATTGAATTTTTATCTAAATCCAGATGAAAAATTCCTTCAATTTTTTTTTCAGATCGCCACTGATTTATGGGAAAAGGGACTACTTATGACAGAGACTCCTTTGGAATTTATTGACTAAATTTATTTTTGTTATTTGAGTTTGAAAATTAATAATAAGTTATATAAACTTCCAATCAATAATATATTTTATTTCGACATTTTAATAAAATTATTCGACATTTAATTTTCGTTTTATTATTATATTTACAATGGAATGAATTGTTGGTTATAATTTAACAAGCGGGGAAAACAATAGATTTGTTGGGGTATGTATGATTGAAATGGCATGGCTGAAATGTATGCATGTGGATCTTATCTATGGTCATATTAGCGTGTAGTGTAGTGTCAAGAGTGAAGAGTGAAGAGGCCAGGAGTACAGCAGTCCAGCAGTGAAGGGGTCAAGAGTCACGGAGTCCAGCAGTGAAGGTGTCAAGGACCAGGATGAGCAGCAGCAGCAGCGGGGTGGGCTTCCGGTGGCTGGACATCCTGGAGAAGGAGTTTGACAAGGCTTATGTACTCATTGACACCACCATCGGTATATATACATTCTATTTACTATACAACACTACTACTATCATCATCAGCGCCCTTCATGAAATCAATGTAAAGGACAAATAATGTACTTGCACAAACAACATGTCTTCATTCACTGTAATTAATCCAAATCATCACTCCGATTCAAAGCTTTCACCAATATTGTAGTTCGTTTCATTATAAATTATCGTTAAGACAAATAATTCCTAAAAATCTATACCAAATTTATGGCAATATTCAACAATGGGCCTGCCCTTCAGTTACATCTTCCTCTTTGTCTCTAAAACTCTTGATATTTGAAGAATACTTCATGCTAGGTTTTTTTGATTATGTATACCAGTCTGAAAATAAGTAGATTTTCGAGTTTCAACATATTATTTTTTATTGAACGTTCGCCTGAATTATCTTCAAAACAATATAGGTTATCGAAAATCATTTTTGGCATAAACGGTTCGAGAATAAAATGTCAGCAACCTTAGATAATGCATTAAGTTTTCCCCAATGATTGATCAAGAGAATTCTAGTAGATACTGATTATTTTGAAAAAACTAAGAGTATCCTTACTTCTAATATAGTTAATAACGATGAGCCAATATGGAATTTGGGTCATCATGGCTTTGCGAGATTGCGACTTACAAAAGTGTATAATTTTTTTAAAATGAAGCGAAGACTTTTACCATAGTTGAAATGCCAAAACTTTAATATTTATATTTTTTCGAACTGTACATTTATCTTATGTTTATTATTATCCTTTCAGGTGAAATTGATTCAGATGACCCCGAAGTGGCATATGCTATCCGCCAGAAAATGGCCGGATTGAGCTCTTGTTTTGCACAATTATCGCACAAAGCACAGACGATCTTTCAGAACAGCGCAAAAATTGAGGTATGATAAGATATTTTATTAAGAGTATGTAAAAGTTTCTCCTTATAATTTTATAATTATTTATTAGAATAACACATAAGTACACTTAATGTTTTGGTTTGATTTTTCATGCAAACATAATATTATTTAAATAATTCCATGCCTTCTTTCTATGAAAAATATTCACCCCAATATCCCGATAATCCTTTCATATTATTATTATTGATTTTTAATGAATGATTTTAATTTATGTCTATTTTTATATAAATTTTTCAAAGCCGATTTTTTTATTGAATATGATTTTACTTTCAGCTTTATATTAATTTTATGTATATTTTTGGTGAAATAAAATTTCTTATGTTTTTATAGTTTCTTTTAATTTTTTCCCTTCTTTTTATTTTACGCATCTTTGACATGATTAAGTCAAACCAAAATAAAAGTGAAACACATTTTGGAATACTACATATTTTAATTAGGTACAATACAATATTTTAAATAATTATAAAAGTATATAAATATTTCTGACTTCTCAATAAGCAATGGTTTAGTTTATGAAAAGACAATTTTCAATACAAAAAAACTTATAGTAAAGAAGATTTTAAAATACGATTTCAAAATAAATTAGGATTTTTGGAACAAAAATATTAAAATCAAATTAATAAAGTCGATTTGACAAATTTATTCCTAAGACTAGTTTCTTGCTTACAAATAATGTAATACAGCATTACTGCAGTTACTTTTAAACTACATATTTTTATATATATATTAATTAATAAGAATGCTATGGCAATAGTGTCAACACTTTAAGATGCTGGCGTCTTACTACAAAAAAATCACAAAATTGTGTTCATCTTCCATTCGGTTGTAATTATAATTATAATGATTCGAAATAGTCACTATCATAGTCGAAATAATCTTCATTTTTATCTTCTCCACTATTACTTGCAGTTGTTGTTGATTTTGTGGAACCAATTCTTTCTTGACTCCGATCTGATCTGTGCGTAGACCATCTTCCATGTCGGACCTGATGTTTATGGTGTCTGTCCTTTACAATTTCTTTAATATCACTCGGTGTTTCTTTTTTTTCAAAAGAGTTGTCTTTTGATATTTTTTGTTCGTCTTGAACTTCATTCAATGTTTCTTCTTCCGAATCCTCAACTGAATCTTCAAAATTTATCCTCTTCAATTTTTCAATGAGCTCATTGGGTGTTACGACATTTGATATACTTTGATTCAGTGACTCTAAATATTCTTCGTTATCATTTTCACTCTTGTTGTACTTATCTAAAATTTGCCGTTCTTCCAAGTTTTCTATTGAATCCTGCAGATTTTGTATTACATGAATAAGTTTTTCCATCATTTCTGCATTCTTGCTCTGTGTATCATTAGGACAAAACAGAGAATTGTTGCCAACGGATAAATTTTTAACTGCTCTTTGAACTTCCATTCCGATGTTGTCAAGAATTGAAGTATTTTCACTCGCAGAACCAATTTCATTTTCCTGTGATTCTGTATATGTAAACTGCTCTTGTAATTCCTAAATAAAATCAATAATTTAGTAGCTATTACACATTTATAATTTTAAATTTACTAACCTGTAATATTGTCATGACACCATCTATTTTGTCTTCAAGAATTGCTACAATTTCTTTATTCATTCCTTGTTGGGGTGTTTCTTTATAGGCCTCTTTCAATTCTTCAATATCTTCTGATAGAACCTTTTGATTTTTCGAACACATTAGAGCAGCATTATTCACTCTCGCTACGGCTTTGATTATATGAGAGTCATGTGATTTTACAAGCTGTTGTATCAACTGTAGTTCATTGAATGTGGTAACAGTCCTGTAATAAAATATGAGTGTCACAATAAATAAAAATATATTTGCAAAAGTTTACTTACTTATTGGTGAAAGAATCTAATAATTTATCTAAAACTCCAGTCACTTTGGCTTCAAAGTGCGGCTCGTTTAGTTGAATTCTATGGCAAGAGTCGAGGAATAAATTTTGTGCTAGCAAATTCCTTTTCCATCTTGCTGTTTGTGTCTGCCATTTTGCGTTGAACAAAACTAGTGACCCTATTGATGCCCTGATCAATGTTACCTGTAAATTTATAAATATTATTCATATTATCGGTGACTTGTTATGTATACAAACTTACATTCTTGAGCTTGCTGTTGTGGTATTTGAATTTGAGAACCTCTTCTATTGAGCTGCATCATCACAGATCGTAATCCATCTTGAGTTTCACGTCTGGTTGCATTAGCTATAGTCATAGAATCTTTCACCAAACTCTCCAGACTCTGTGATCTTCTCCACAGTTCGTTATACATGTTGGATAGCTGTGAATGAAGAGAATTGAAATTAGTGCCAATTTTATTAAGGGGAGGTATTTGAAAGTAATTAGAGCGGAAAGGGGATATGGTCGAAAATGCTATAGGATTTCAACCCAACGCTTTTGCTTCACGGCTCATTATCCAGTCTGCCGATGATATCTTCCATATCCGGCATGCGTCCATCATGTTGGCAGGGCCGATGTCAATAGAACCTTTGTATTGCACACAAATACACACTTTTCTGATGAATGAATTTATAAACGGATAGTGAGTGTAGGCGCGGTTCGTACATCTCAATTTTATTGCTTCAATTGTATACATACATACATAAAAAACAGTTTATTTTTGGTTGATCCAGAGACTCTTAATTTAATTTTATGATGCAGTTACTGACGCAATTAAAAATGCGGACGATTTGAATACGAGCTACGATTATTTAACGCCTGCTTAATGTACGTCTGATTAAGTTAATTAGGTATATGGAAATATAAATTTGTACAGTCACCTTTGATCCAATATTAGATGCTTCCCTTGCAAGAGCTGCTCTCAGTTCCTCTGCTGAAGCTGCATCTTGCTGCATCATAAATGGCCTTCGTCCACTTGTCGCCTCTTCTAATTTGCGAAGTCGAGCTTCCATTTGAGTTGGCAATGGCTGGAAAATAATTTTAAACAAACGCATGATTAACTTTATGCAAAGACCACACACGATATCAAATTTCACCACATTTGGTCGAGAGGAAAGCATCTACTCTCACAAATCACCATCAATATTAATTGCAAGCAATTGCGCATGGCTCATTAGAGCTTTGAGTATTTGTTTTAGTGCCTCTTGACAAAGTTGGTCGCCTCTCAAACCTATTGCAAAATTATTTTATCATGATTATCATATCGCTTTTTAAGATGAATTTCTACAAATTTTCGTTGTTTTGACACGACAACGTCTTAATTTATAAACTCAGTATTTACCTTACAATTCATAAAATCAGAGCAAACCTGGATCAATCAGGATTTTATTAATATTATAACCCGATGCCACAGTCGTAATAACCGATCAAATTTTATTTTAATATATAAATCAATTTATCACTAAGACCTCAATTGTGGACAAATCTAAATTTGTTTTTTATTATATATTCTTTGTTGATTTGGATTACGTAAAAAAAACTATAGAGTTTTAAAAATATATAGCGCAGGTGAATAATCTGTATAAAAAGGTTGTAGATAATTAATATGAAGTGCAAACAATCCAATTAAAAATTAAAATGTGATAAAAATCACGCAAATATATTTAAGATGAATTATTTTAAGTGTCTTTGTTGAATTATGATATAATATTAAACGAAAACATTTGCAAACTCTAATCATTATTAAACATGTCAAAGTGCAGTAACAGTTCTTTCAGGTTAGGTTGGGTTACTTTACTCAATTCTAAATCTGACCCATTCGATTAAAATTAAAAAATATAAATATGATGTTTTGAAATCGCAAATCGCTAGTTCAATTTGTCATCTGAATTAGGATAGTTGGGCTATAAATTAACGTTCCAGACTGTATTCATTCAGTATACCAGAAATAGCCAGAGAGCAATGCAAAGCCGTACTAATTATTATGAAGGGAAAACACTCGACATACCGAATCGAATGTGTGTTGTTCTGTTTTATTAATCATCGTGCTAAGATTAAATTTCAGCTTCCCACAATAACGTAATTTTATACTCGTTGTTATTACATACATTTCTACGAACACGTCGAGAAAAGCTCGTATTTATCGATTCACGTTATTTTAGAAAGTGTTTTAATATTTATTTGATTATCAAATGACCTCATCCGTGCAACATCGTTACTCACCAAGAAACACCTGCAAAATACACGTGTTTAACTATTTATATAACGTTGAAGATAAATTATTAACAACATGCCTATTATTTATACCAAGAAGTAGGGAATTTTATAAATTTTAATCGTCAATATTGCAATTTGGCCCACTCAGCCTTTATTATATGTATCTTTTAATCCGTGATTTATTTGTCGAAAATGCGTGTGTTTAGCAATGATAAAAATATTGTATAAACGGCTTTAGTTAATCGTGTCGTAAATTTCCTCATATCGTTTTCCTTGTCTGTTAAACCAATATTTTATTTATCAACCGGTCTAGAGATTTTCAATCAAAATATGTATGTGCAAATATGTTACGCCCCATATCTGCTTTTATTTATTTATATGGAAGAGGGGATTTTTAGTAGGTTTTTAGACCCAAAAACATGTTAATTCATTGTCTCTCGGTGATCTTAACTATTGATACTTAATAATCGTCTCATTATTTACCTTACAGTACAAGAAATTAGAGTACACCAGGAGGAGATCGATCGGGATTTTATTAATATTAATCCCGATCTGCCATTCGTAATACCGAAATCATTTTTTAGCTTATCGCCTTATTTTGTATTTATAAAATATGTTTTTAAGAATCGCTGTATGTAGTAAAATATTGAAACTGTTCACTATA
The DNA here is from genome assembly GCA_022606485.1 of Agraylea sexmaculata. Taxonomy (NCBI): domain Eukaryota; kingdom Metazoa; phylum Arthropoda; class Insecta; order Trichoptera; family Hydroptilidae; genus Agraylea; species Agraylea sexmaculata. The sequence goes on from JAGTTH010000979.1 coordinate 31,070, forward strand.
ACAGCTTTGCTAATTGCGTGTATCGATATTAGCTTTTGAATTACTCCCATTAAAAGCATACATATTTTAAATTGCAAATGAGCCCAACCGATTCAATTTCTATCCATAAATCTTTATAACGCTACCGACAACTTCTCATATATATACAAATAAATATTTTAATATGATTTTAATCAATAACGACACGATTTTTTTTAACCTGAATTATCATGCTAACCTAACTCCAAATATGGTGTACTAATGATTTGATTAATACAAAAACAAATCGTGTTATTGGAATGTATACTTGTAAAGGCTAGTGACCTGCACTTGAGTAGCCATTCCGATATGATATCATCAAGGATTAGTTTGAAAGTCATACTCGTAATAATACTATGACATTTGTTCAAGACATGAATTTTACATATAATTCTAGCAGGTTCTCTCTAGTGATATCATACGCCTACTACTTAGTTTTCCTATGGGAAATACTGAATTGTCTAGTTTTAGCTAACGAAATACACGACTGGGATTCCATGTTTCCATACATTATCCATGTAAAACGTGAGTACATTAATATTCCGTTTACATACTAAAGCTCGTTAAAATCAATTATTTTATACACAATTATAATAATAAATTAGTTATTTTTTTACAGTTAAAAAACAAACAAACTTTTGTTATATATGCTCCCCGGTATAACTACATATTTAACTAAAATTTAATTTTTGTATATACGTAGGTTTTTTTGTTACTGACCCGTCCTACTTTAATATTATAAACTTCATTCTGTCTCATCGTTATAAAAAGATAGTAATCTTATACTAATATGTAATATTAGATTAAATAAATAATTTAGACATTCAACAGAACGATTATTAAATTTCTAAATAAATAATAAAACTCGACGCACTGTTATATTTAATTGACAATTCGATGCAAATTTTATGTGATGTCAAGGTTTATATTTATGATAATTTATTAATTTATATACACCCCTAGCAGTTTCTTGGGAAGGTTTTTATAAATTTTAGTTTTTTTAGAGAAAAAAACATACTAATTCATTGTCTGTTGGTGATCTTAAGTATTCTTATTTACATAGGTCACCGATTTAATAATTGCTTCAGTATTTACCTTAAAATCAAAGTAAACCTAAATGAAGACGATCGATTAGAATATTATTTCACAATATGAAATGTCGACTTAATGTTTTTTTTTGTCAGAATAACGACAGTATATCAAACTTTCTCTATGTATCTCACGTCCAATATTGCAAGTTTCCCCATTGTGGGAGAAAATAATTTTAAAAATTTTAAAAATAATATTTATATACCTGATCTGCAGTTGTATTGAGACTTCTCTGTGAGTTTGTGGACGGATTTGAAAATGGCGTCTGTAAACTTTTTGTGTTTCTTGTTTGTTTAGATCCTGGCGACTTCCATCTTTCAGCTCTGGCTGCACTGTCTGCTACAGCAGCCTATGATATTAAATAAAATCATTTAAAAACTCAGCAAAATGTCGACCTATTGAAATTGTCAATGGGGAAAATAGTCGTATTTAAAATTAAAATAACCCGCAAAGCTCACTTCTCTAAACCGTCATTTTTAAACTAATGCCGCTAATATTAAAGATGATTTATTCAGCGTGAGACGTTGCTTGAATGAATTATCTTTTGTGAATGAAAACCACGCTGGCTTATTATTTATGTGAATGGAAAAATATTCACGCCTACGACAAATGAGCGAATCGTGAATGGATATTGTATAAAGGTATTATGGCAGATTGAGGCATTGTGGCATTGATTAAAAATTATATTAAACAATAGCCCCCATTTCAATAGATATGTTTGTATGAAACAATATTTTGGATTGCGAATAAAATATTATTTTAAAATTGTTAAATCTGTCTCGAAGCAAACGGATGGAATTGATCTTATAAATATTAAATATTATTTATTTTTAATTACAAATAAGATTAATTAACAAAAAAGCTTATTCCAAGAAAGTTTTTATACCTTACCACCCCCTAAATTATTATTCTCAATTAGTTTAAGTATATTAAGGCGTTAACAGAAGGAATTTAGATGACTTTCTGTACATTATCACTGTGGTATTTTCAAGAATGCATGGTTTCTTAATATAAGAATATTGTTACTAAACCTAACCTAAGTTTAAAATTAGTTTTCATCCCTTCATAATGACTATTTGGCATTCTTATAAATAAATATTTAATAATTATAGTATTAATATTTTATTGTTAAATTTTGCATATGTTTGGAATTCAAGAGGCTCTCGAAGACTTCTTGGAAATTTAATTTTTATTAGCAGTGGTCAGTTCTCGTATATAATTATGCACATTCATACATATCCTTATACGACCCGGTGCATATAAATACGTTGTTTAGGATTAAACTACCGAAGGTAAATGCAGAAGGTATTTATTATTAGAAGTAAATGTAAAGAATAGCTCAGTACTAAATAATATAAAACTCTGTAGGCAGAATTCATACCGATACTAATTTTAAATATTGTACCTAAAACACACTTTGTAGAGATTCATCATTAAATAAATATTTTAGTATAATTTTTTTGTATTTCAAATTTCACTTAGATTTTTGTTTAACTCTGCTCTGCCTGAATTTATAATCATGTAATAAACCAGGAAATCAAAGTAAATCTGAGATCAGATAGATAGCGATTTGTGACTTGTTATTTATAATTGTGAATAAAGATTAATAAATTGAATAGGATATTAGTAGACTTAGTCCATTCTGATGAAGTGCTTTAAAGTATTCGAGCTGTGTAACGATTTCCTTTATAATATTGTTTAATTATTTTATTTTAACTCGCTGATATTTATACAAAACATAAATACATCCAAAGTTAGCATACATCAAATATTATATTCACGGGACAAACTATTATAAAGTTAAATGAAATTTTCAAAAATAGTAATTTTATTTTATTAATATTATTATGTTAAAAATGGTTCTGTTAATATCCAAAAATTTAATTGAACAATACATTTTACCACATAATAAAGAAATATTATTATAAATTAAAAACATGTTAGCCGTGCAGTGCTCTACAATTGTGAGAATCTAGTAAAGTAACCCCTATATCCAATAAATACAATTTTGCTATAAAATTGTGAGGGAAGTAAAAGTAAATTTAATCAATATTATAATTTAAACCACCGTGTAAACTAGACATAAAAATATTTGACTTTAGAATTGCTCCATACATAATTCGTAACCGGTGGTGGCGCTTTTTTAAAATTAATTACATGATTTCATTGCTTATTTGATTTAAATTAAAATACATTAATAATGTAGCCAGATAGTTGCTTATTAAGATTATTATGATTTATTTATTGAAAAAAATATATTTACAGCCTTTTTTACATTCTCTGCGTAAGCGCATTTTGATAGAAAAGCTAATTTATTACAACTTATACGCCTACTTTTATTTTTGTACGCACATCTATATCAATTTCTTCGTTGTTTTTTTTAATCTTCCCAATTTCACCATCCAGAATGTGATATTTTGCATGTACTTTGTCCATATTTGGTAGTTATTATCTAGTCGGTGTTTATACGGGCGTATTGTATGGATAGTGTGTCGGATGAGAAATTATAAAGACAATGTGTGGGCGAAGTATACATTTTCATGGCTACAGGCACAAGTTTGCCACACTGGATGTTTCATTGCAAACACCCACTATGCTTAACTACCTTTTTGAGGATTCTTATCCTTTCAGACAAAGAGAGAATCGGAGACATACTGTAAAGTGCCCAATAATTTTAAGATTTTTTAAATTTGTAATGTCTACAGTAATTTTATTAAGGAGTCTGAGTACTTTCGACTTCTTCATCTTCAAAGACTTAATATAAGATTCAGACATTATATAATATTTAAATCATGGGTTTTTACAAGTAAGTTCTATTTGACTATCGACACACCTTTATTTCTAACCCAAGAGCTACAGAAGAGACACGTGGGTTATTTATTGCTAAATATTTATTTGTATTTCGCAATGTTTCATACCCAAGTTACTAATAAACTTACTAGCAAAATCTTCATATAATAATATTTCTCAATTTATTATCACCTGACTCTATTTTTATACTAACATATTGTTTTAATTTTTATTGTTCGTTGCCTATATTTATAAATATTTTAAACCCTACACTGCTAAGGAATAATGCATTTTTTTTAAATATCTATTTTATAAAAATCAATCGACTAATTAAATAATGGTTGTCTTGGGTTCATACGCACGTATACTTATAATTAATAAAAATATAAATAATTAATTATACGTATTTTATTGTTTTTCTTTTTTGACATAACAACGTGTTAATTAATTGTCTGTCGATGGTGGCTCTGCCTGACTTAATAATCGCCACAATATTTACCTTACAATCCAGGAAACCAGACTAAGACGATCGATCGGGTTTTTAATAATATCATCCCCGATCTCCCAGTCACAATAACCGATCAAATCCCTTTTTTACTTGAGCGGAATCAAACATATGACCACAGTGTTTGTAGCCACGAAACTTATCCTATGAGCTATTACGCTGATAAAATAAAGAGTTGAATGACCGCTTTTCAATTAGATACTACTTATGGTTATTGTGAATGTAATAATTTATATATTATAAATATTGTCGTACTTGGATTTCTGTTGAGCAATGATAAACGACGATCGCTATTTTGACCTATAAAATTAGTGTTGTGGTTGGTGATCTTTGACATTTATGCGTTCACCACCTCGAATCATCTTATAATAACAATAAATATCGGGAAATTAACTATAAAATTGAAAAAAATATAATACTGTAGCAAACGTATTGAATTCATATTGTGATTGAAGGTATGAAAGTTCGTGTAATATTCAAATATTACATCGATTTCATGTCAAGGACTACAATTTTCTTCTACATCATTGCATCACCCGTCATTGTTGACAAGATAAATTTGTCACAATCGTTCTCTGTCCGACATTACTAATTAATATAGATTGCTTTCTGATGACAAGTCTATATATGCATGGTAAATATTTATAACTTGGCCATTCGACTTGACTTTCATTTTTTGTCTAGACTGTATTCGTTATAATCTCTGCTACACGTTTGATGTACCAGACTTACCAGGATAATACCCCGAATTCCTTTTCGAAACACTTTTGCTCTTAAAATAACATATTCATCATACGAAACAATGTGCTTTCGATTTACATTTCTAAACTTAATTAATTTGTGTTAAAATTAACGTGCATCGACATCTTAAAACCGTACTTTGGTTGGGTTATGAAACAATCAGGTAATTAAGCTGATATCATCACCAAATTATAAATAAATCCTTAATGCACAATCATTATGCAGAAATCTCCGGTTAGGTTACATAAATAAATCATAAACCTATTTATTTATTTACTCCTATTAAAACTCCAACTTGCTATCGAAAGTGTCTTATCTCGTGGTTATATGTCCAATAATAGAAAATAACGATGTGTAATCTACATTTGGAATAATACGTAGCTCTACGTTAAATAAATATTTTTATACCAAAAAAATGCAAATTTATAAAAAAAAAGCAATTTAAGGGAATCAATAATCTTGCTTTATCACTGAATGATTTTATGGTATATTCTCTTTATCGAAAGACAAACAAAACAATTCTACATAATAAGGAATTTGTTAAGGCAAATTTAAATTACTTGATTAAAAGGTAAATATAATTAATGTTAACCCAAGTTCCAACTTTACCATTTAATTAAATAAGTGAACCTGTGTTTGTAAGTAAAATTAACGATTTGGAATGATGAGTTGCAATGTTTGTCTCTATGGAAGCGAATAGATCAAATTTATTTATTATGCATGCTGGTTTTTTCCAATAACCGTATATTTATTTATTTATTTACGCCACGAGGAGGTTTTTTAGACACAACCACGTGTTAATTTTCCTCAGTATTTTACCTATCAATCAAGGAAATTAAAGTAAACCTGGATCAAGACAATCGATCGCGATTTTATTAATATTATTCCCGATCTCCCAGTCGTAATAACCGATTAAATCCGAATTTGATTTATTTTAAATAATATTCGTTATTCGAGTTGTCATAGATGCGAGGTCTAGTGCGGTATATCCCATAACAAAGGACAGTGGACAAAACGTTACTGCATTGAGCGGGATGATCTGAATTTATTCCAGCTACTAGTGTCACAAATCAGTATTGGACGATCCAGGAATAAATAAATAAATGTCTTAGGGAATTGTTAACATGTCTTCCTACTATCCACATATCTTGCCAAGAATGTCTATCACCAACGACGGTTTCTTTGTGCCGTGCTTTGCTGACAAATTATGGAGAAGCGCACACACGTTAGAAAGCAGATAATTTATAGTCTTACAAGCTGACCTGTGAAGGCTTCTGTGGCCGACAGGTGATAATAGAAAAATATGAGAATCAGATTGATCGGATTATTAAATTTATTATCTAAAAATTATACGCGAGTGATGCATGAGTGTGTATTGAAAAAAGCTCGAAGATGTTTTGTTCTAAAAATACACCCTCCATTTTGTTAACCCCTAAATTTCATTGAAAATGAATAATTCTTCTTTGTTTATAAGGAATCATTTTTAAAATAGAGCCACTGGGATCGATTCAGATCGATCATAGGTGAGATATTGTTTAAATTTTATATAATTTAATGTATGAATATAATATACAGGGTGGACTTTTTATTACATTGGGTAATAAAATAATGGTTACCCCATATTGGGTATTTTTTTCCTTTATTTATATATTTAATCATACCGAATTTTATTTATTTATTACAATTAAACTAGCTATTGGTAGTAAATTATTATAATAAAACAATGTATAAAAGTGTATCGAGCCTCTGGAGATGATTAACGAAGTCTTGATAGTAAAATTTTATTAACTATAATTTACATTTTAAAATAAGAAGAACCCTCACAAAGGATGGAATTGAACTAACTGATAATATTTTAGGGGTGGTTGTGAATAAAAAAATATTGCTTAATTCTTATCTCTATTTAACAGAAACAATACACACTCCTCGGCCACTACTGGGTACTTCACAGAAACAGCTGATTCTAAAACGGTCGCCCAAACTCGAGTCCAAAAGCACGAAATATTTTTAAATAATTATAAAAAAAATATATTTTTTAAATATTTTTCTTCACTTTCCCCCTAAAATATTCTCAGTTAATTCAATTCCACCTATTATGTGGGTTCTTCTTATTTTAAAATATGAATTATAGCTAAACAATAATTTTATTATCTAGACTCGGCTACTCAATTCACTACAATACACTTTTTTATATATTGTTTTATTTTAATAATAAACTGGCAGTAGCTAGTTGATCGTCATTAATAATTTACATTCGGTATAATTAAATATATATAAATAAAGGGATAAAATACCCAATGTGGGGTAACCATTATTTTATTATCCAATTTAATAAAAAAAATTACAAACTTCGAGGCGTGATTACCCCTCATTGAATTATTAGTAATATCCGGTTATTAGTCTAGTTCTAAAATATAACATGATTTTAAAATGTGTAGTTATTATAATTCTGTTACACACAATGGGATGACGCATTTAAATTTCAATGGACCGTTCATTACGTATTTGTTTGACGTGCAAACGATTACTGTTTGTAATTTCCAGGTAACTCTACTGATGCTGTATTCTGATCAGGTAAAGTTGCGGTGTGGTGTCATTTGCATGTCGAATGTGTTGTCAGACACCTCGTACTAAAGTTGCCCTTTATTATCTCCAAGTAGGACAATGGTAACGAAAATATTATATGTATATTCAACCAGAAATATGTAGATTAAATGTCAATGTCAAAACGCAAGCTTTCACACTCTTATTACAGATAAAAGAGGGTTTATCATTTTTATATTGGGATATTTTCAATTGATAATATCTTTTTAAAGGTGGACTTATTTTTTATAGCAAGGTTATTTGTTATTTTTAGTATAAAATGCTTTTTAATATCCTTCCGATAAATATTATTATCATTAAAATATGTATAATTAACTGTATTTTTCTGTGTGGCAATACCCTTCGAAAAGGACCATTGTACACGGTAAGCTATTATAAATATTATAGTTTTTTGAGTAAATAACAGTAAAATCGAAATGCTTTATGATTATGACGAAACCAAAGTGTGTACGATAAAGTGCTTTGACGTATTCGAGCTCTGCAACGATATTGTTTTATTTTATTTCAACTCTTACATTTACACAAAATAATATATGATATACATCGGCTGATATCATAGTTATAAATATTTTTTTTGTTTGTAAAATTTCACAGATTGGCGATTTGTTTATCTTTTTTGCAGTTTTTAAGGCTCTGCTTGAATTTACGATCACCGTAGTATTCATCTTGCTATCTAGGAAATCAGAGTAAATCTGAGGCTGCTATTTATAGCTGTTTATTTAGAATTATGAAATTTAAAATATAGGATACTAAATTTAACAAACCTCTCCTTAGTGCTTTAACGTATTCAAAATCTGTAACGATTTCCTTTATAATATTATTGTATATTTTTATTTTCTGATATACATATAAAGTTATGATCATAGTCCGCCAAAATGTGGCACTTATTTTTAATAAAAAAAAGCTTCAAAAACTTGGCAAAATGGTTGTTAAAATAAAAAAAATGCATTTATTATGGCACTTATATTTCACCTTTGTGAAAAATTATATGTTATTAAATAAATGATATTGTTTGCATACTAAAATAAAATGAAATTGAACACCGATGTAATGGAATGAAAATTTTTACTCTAAAAAATCCGATCAAATACAAAAAAACATCCATTGGCATTTTTTGCCAAAATTGGCGAAAAGTAGCTTTTATTAGAAAATCCAAAAATAGCATAATACGGTAGCAAAATGTGGCAGACTCTGGTTATGTATGATACATCAATTATTATATTCATGGAAAAAAATATAAAGTTGAATGCAAATTTTAAAATTAGTAATTATATTAAGACTATTACGTTATAAGATTGTTCTGTTTATATCTGAAAATTCAAATACAATAGTCATCAATTGAAAAAAAATGTTTTTTCACCCTCTTGGTCGCGGTTTTATGACACTTTTTTCAGTTTGTCTTCTATAAATATTCAATATTTAATACACAGCTACTTTGAAAACAGGATATATTATTTTTGAAAGTACATCGTTACAAAATACCGGTTGGAATATGCATTGAAAACTTGGTCGGTATAACCAGACAAACAGTCGCCGTCCACTTTGATTGCAGGCTACTCGTTTTCATTATATTATTAATATAAAAGCTTATACCTGAGTAATCGCATATTTTAATAAAGAAGCTACAGGCGCTTTTGTATTGAATTTTATTTGCTATAAATTGCAAAGTACAATACTCTATTAACAACATGTGGTTTTGCTCGAATGTATCGACTTAAATCATGGCGGAAAATTACATGCATTTAGAAGAGACAACTCGTAAATTAGACATTTTAATGGGATAATATAATCACCATTTCAAACATTTGATCTATGGTTAATTTGGAGAAAATATTTATTTAGGCTTTTCTGGAAGAACGTAAATCACAATATGTGTCTTCATAGATTCAGTTGTTGATAACATTTATTATGAATTTTAGATTATTTGTTTCCATAAAATAGTCCATTTGGTATTTGAATCATAAGTAGATATTTTTTGAAGTTAAGACTGATTATTATTAATGTTAAAAAATAACTAAGTGCAATTTATAAAATTACTATATAATTAGCAATGGATTTTCAACTTAAAAACGTATCCATAAAAATCTGTTTTTGTTAATTAATATGCAGTTTAACTCTTCATTATCTTATCGTAATTGTAACCCAAGTTAAATCTTATATTAAAAAGATTATTTATAAGCTTGTATATTTGCATTAAAATATTCAGAATTTAACAATATATATATTACAATTCTGTCCTAGAAAACTCTTTTTGGGTTTATTAACCTATAGTTATTTAAATTAAATTGCACCAAAAGTAAAAAACACTAGTATATCTGAATCTGAATATATTCCATTACTGTTTATTTGTATCTTGGATGGATTAATCGGCATTTTCTTTACTTTATATATTTTTGTTCCAAATGATCATCGAAGCCGTTTGATAAATATTTTCTTTCCTTATTTTCATTTGTGCATATTCAGACTTTGGTTATTAATAAATTAGTGTCAAGTTTGTGCCTTCATGGCTTTGAGACTTGAGTTTTGTTTGTTTCTTTAAATGTCAAAAATGATTTGGCGTGAAGTCAATTAGTTTCTTCTTTGAAATCTTGACGAAGACACTTCTGCTTTGTGCATTTGCAAATATATTACAACGAGAATTCTCACTGAAGAAGGCATTCATTAGAAAAATAAACACTAAACATATATCAATTGAAATAACCACGATTATTGAGTTGATTTGGCTTTACACCTTTAAATTTTTACGGTTAAATTAGCCGGAATGTGTACTTTTCATATAACAGGACCATTAGTTAAATTAACAGAATATATCGAAGGGTTGGTGGAAAATCGATAACATCAATTGGGAGCATACTTTTGGAACGTATAATATTTTTACATTACATAGCTTAAATTTAAAGTATTAACTCAATTATAGAAAAATCAATCAACTTTTATTGAATATTATTTTATGATTTTTTTTTTGCGATTGAATTTATTTAAAATATTTTATTTTTGATTACTCAAAACTATGCTATGTTAATTGAAATGTTTATTAATATTATACCAATTTATTATTTCCTAGAATTAGGTCTTTTAATATTTGTTTTGTTTTCTCTTTAATTGGTTGAATGCAGTTTCGACTAATAATAAATTTTGAATAATTTACAATTTCTTGGCAGTGAATTATTAGAATAAAAAATAATTATGGAGTGTTCGTGATTATTGTGTTATATTTATTCATACGAAAGTGGGAGATTTTACATAAGTTGAAGTGTTTTCTCCATATGAAGGAAATCATTTGATATTGGAGAAGTTTCTTCGGCGTTTTGTTTACACCAAAGTTTTCTTCCAAAATTGAGAAAGGAGGACTTTGTTATTATATCTATAAATTAATACGGCGAACATATAATATGATATAAATTATATATTTGCTTCTGAATACACTTACGATTCTATTCAGTAAGTTGTCCCGTTACACAGATGCATTATTATGTTGAATATGCCGACGTTACTTATAGTGATAATACGAATGGGGAATATTTCAATTTTATTATAGCCATTAAAGTGGCAACCGGCAACCCTGTTGTGTGGATTCAAATAAGTTTAAATTTTCACAAGAACATCTCAAGGGGCTTCCGTGTGAAATACTGAGTCTTTATTTATTTGCAACGTCAATTTGTATGTCACACTCGTAAAGAAGCTTAAAGCTCAAAATCTGCATATCATTTATCGCATCAGTTATTCAAAGTAGACTTTCTCTTCAAGATGAATGTTGTTACTATCGATATAATTAAATTACTACAGTTTTTTTTGTATCCCACACCCCTTTGTCTATCCATCTTCATCTCTCTTAATTCTGACAAGAACATTTGTCCTGTTGAGTTAATCTCGTAAAAAGTTGAACTGAGTAATTTCTTACTTAATCTCGAGTATTTGACTGTCGGTAAGAAAATACTGAAAGCGTCGTCGTATCTTTTAACAAATATTAGCTTTTACATTAAAGCACTTTCTGAGAAGGCGGAAACTTTATATTGCACTCAGATTGATTGGTTAGATAAAACTAAAGCCAATTATCAATACATGCACTTATAAATATAACAGATAATTTAATATATATTTTTTAAAATAAAATCTATACAATTTTTTTGTTGAGTAACAGCGGCATTTAATTAATTTATTCATATTAAATATGTTGATTTAATGCTTTTTTTTATTAAAACGATATCTATAAATACAAAATTTAGTTTAAATATCTATTTTTGGTTCCCAATTTTTAAATACTATCTAATAAATCATTATTGGTTTTAAATATAACATTTTTACTAAATTCTTTAATTTCTTGATCTAATCCGATTAGTATTTTAATCCAAACACTCTTTAATACTCCATAGATTATTGGATATAGATATTTGGATTTTATCGATACCACCTATAAATTTGATCAATTTAAAAATACATAATTCATACCGAAATTTACGGTATAATTTTCCTTAAAAAATGACTGGTAAGGACTTTTTTTGACAAGTGCTAAAAATTGAGATATGTGATTGAATTATTAAATAAAATAGTTCCTAGTATACAGGGTGGACTTGAAATAACCGAGAATATTTTATGGGGTGATAAGGTATCGTAATAATATTTGATTTTTTTTTTTTTTTATTAAATAAAAATAAAAAAAAAAACAATAATATTAATAGTGCTTTTGGAATCGAGTTTGGGCCACCATCTTGGATTCAACTATTTTTCTGAAGTACTGAGTAGTGACTGTTACGTGTATATTATTTAATAAAAAATATTAATTAATAAAAAAAATATATTTAATATTTTTTTTCGATTATTCTTACGATACCCTACCACCCCCTAAAATATTCTCAGTTAATTCAAGTCCAGCCTGTATAAAGTACCCACTTGGAAATTTATCGATACCACCGATATATTACTGGATGTATAAATATCTGAATGAGACAACACTAATTGTTTAAATCAGTTAATAGAGGTGTACATCGCTTTTGATTACAGTGGTGCCTCAGTCAAACTCATTTGCTTGGTCTACCATCTTAATATATATATACATCGAGTTGTATTTCCTGCTAATATATCAGTGTTATCGATTTAATATGAATATATTGTTACCTGAACATCGATTTGTCCTTGTATGGAAGTACATGCATAAGCTGCATGTTCAGATGCAATGCGAGCATGTTCAGCAGCAATCCTTGCATGAAGTGCATGTGTTGATCTTGTGCAAGTTGCATGTTCTTCTTCTTGAAGACGAGTACTAAGAGCGTCAAGTCTCTCCACTATAATTCCTTCTAGCCTTTCTGTAATTAAAATTTAAAAAAAAATATAGTTACTTATATAATAAAGTAGTCGGCACATACAAAGAATATTTTCCTTTATAATTATTTTTCTAGTACTTGGTTCTTTGGAGTGATATAAAAATCAGGGTTCGTAGAAAAGCACCTAGATATATTTTTTTAATATTTTGACCAAACAGATATTAATTTCTTGCTTCGTTCAATTAGTTCAAATGCAATATCTTCTGTTTTCTTTGCAAACTGTAAAAATATTTATGCCATCTAATGGAATTGTTTTGAACGGAATAATTAAACTTTCATAAAATAAACATTTAAAAATATATATAAAATTATATTTATTTTTAAAATGTGTGGTTTTAAGTGTGCTTCTTTCAATTATTTTTTTGTACAATTTGGCAAAATAGATTTACACAGTGTGCAAAGTAAGCCGACGATACTAAAAATATAAAATCTTATGGTTTTTAGAACAAATGTCAAACTTTAGCCATGCTCTCACACAAATTAATCACACTACAAACCTATAATGATATAAAATTACCAATCACAGCCGTTTGCGGTAAGTTAGTTTAACTATGTGCGTGTTTAAAGTTTCATATAAAGAGTAGTATGCAATATTTTATATTCGTCGCATTTTAACTTATTGCCCGAATCAAAAAAAAAAAAATTACTTACACAAATCTTATGTTCTTTACCAAAATATTTTATTTGAATAAAATCGATGACTAAATAATTGAGTAAGCCATTATCAAAGACGACTTAAGACCATTTTTTCGAAGTGGTTTTTATTGATAATTCTATTATTTAGAAAGTAACTTGCCTAGATGTACATTAATATCGTTAAAAAAAATTATATCGTTAATTATCGTCTCAAACCTATTTAAACAACGAGTTGAATATTATCCTTTTATATAAAAATCGACACTTTTGATCGGGAATGTTAGTGTTAAAGTCAAAAATAATTTTAGTGGTTAAGAGTCGTCTTTGATACTAGGCAACTAAATTCAATTAATTTGGATAATAGAACAAAAAAATCTAGCAAGTGTTTGTACTGATGTAATTAAAAAAAGAAGTTAAGAATAACACATGTTTGATAGTAATTTTTCTCAATTACTCTGGGGTATAAAACTAACCCCCACAACCCTAGACAGTGATGATTATTTAGGTATGATAATACAATCCTGAGGATTTGATTGAAATGGTCCGAAACGTGATGGGATCGTTTTATTGGCGGTCGTTCAACCCAAAGCCATAAGATAATTACACTCATCATACTTCATGATCAGACATGAGATTGAGGTACTTCTCAACTATCCAAACCTTTATATCACGTATCGATGTCTTCTTTGAATAAATTAGTTCATTATGCACTCGGAAAATACGATGATGATGCTTGATAAAAAAAAACCTGTCCAAAGTATTATTAGGACATATACCTAATTTTAAATTACTGAGCAATGATAAGAGAAGTTTCATTATCTAAACTAGTAACGGTGTGATTTAAACTGGTTCAAAATAGAATTTATTACCAAGCGCGTTATATATATATATATATATATATATATATATATATATATATATATATATATATATATGTGTAATTAATCCTATAATAAATAACTTTAACGATTGCAGTCTTGTAAAATAGCATAATTTATATCGCAGTCTCTTAACTTAACAAACGTCGACGTTCTCTCAGTTTAGTCCTGGATACTTGGTCACTTTTTGATTTTCACCAACTTTCGTACCGATCCTCAAACTATTATTTTATAATATATATATATTACAGTTTAATCGGTAAAATATCACCGGATAATTCTTAAAATCGTGGTAAACCGGGATTGGGATATTATTAGATCAAATTATTTTACAATTTGTTATAACAACGTGTTAATTCATTCGGTGATCTTAAGTAATAATAGTTATACCGGAATAATCGCCTCAGTATTTACCTTACAATCTAGAAGATCACAGTAAATCTGGACCCATCTCCTAGTAGTAGTATGAAAATCATTTGATTTTCATAAATTTATATTTTTAATGTACATATGTATACATACCCTGTCCTAAAACCACCCCCACGTATCTCAGTAAATTATTTTAAAACTTTTTTTTAGTATAATCGTTCGGTTCTATTTTATCTGCTGAATTATATGATTAATTATGGTATTTTATTGCTACTCAAATCACCAAAAATAATTGATATTTAAGGTATTGAGCGAACCAAATCACTTTTAATTATAACATATAAAAGGCTATAGTGTATGTATACGTTTTACTGTTGGAGTTATTGAAGAATTATGATATAAGAGAGCTCACAAAACATCCAGACAGTAAAACGTGAACATACACTACGGACTTTGTTATGTAGAAATTCAAAGTTATTTAGTTCGTACTTTACATAGATCGTATTAGTATAAAGCAGCAGCGTATGCGTTAACTTTAAAGTCCAGTATTATAAATAAGATTATATTTCCACCAAATTATTTTGATGTTTCTGTATGGTGTGTCTTACATTATTTTATAATATTTTTATTTTTGTGATATTATTGATTTGGAAATAGGAAATAAAAGGTAAGAAGGGTCGGGTTCTAGGAGCGCTGTTCGTATATATGGGTCGAGTCGGTCCAGTCACTACTTTTGACTCGATGCCAAAACTTCTTGCCGACTCTGAGTTTCCTGACCAGTCAAAATATCTTATGAACTAGTCGCTAAAAACTACAACAAAGCTATTTGCGAACAAAGTCCCACTTTGCTAATATGCACACTTAGCCACACAACTTTGCCAACAATCGAAACAAACCATCAACACAAACCTTATTACGATAAACAAAACAATCTTAAATACAGTCGCTTTTGTTATATTTGACAATATTTTTTTAAATATTTAATTTATATGAAATTCCTAGTAGGGAAGACGATATATCTTAAAATACAATTGGCAGCATTCACCAAGTCTACCTAGAATAATCTCATCACATTTTATTGAAACACCCTTACTAAAATATTCATTGACACGATTTCAAAATGTTTATCAAAACACGTTCATATTTTGCACAACTATCTTTGAAACCAGACCTAAATTTCAATTTGTCTATAACCCTCAGAATTATAATTTTTTAACTATTATTTAATATAGATTATACCAATAGATCAGTAACAAAAATCATTTCTGAGTTAAATATATTCATAACATAAAACACATCTAAATTAGAAGCTTATTTATAATGATATTATATGAAAATGTGTGTACGTGTGTCATAAAAAAATAATTTTAACAAATAAATGAAAGCCAAACATAGGCATTTTTTTGCACCAAAATATTCATTTATTTAATTTTTTTTTTCTTCTTTTCATGCAAACTTTCAATTTTTAAATACCTACATTTTAATGTTGAGAATATTGTTATATAAAATATTAAGTCATTTAATAATAAATTACAATAATCATATTTGTTTACTTGTAGTATAATATGTATTTGGTAACACAATTAGTAATAAATGTTGACTACATTTATTACTAATTGTGAGATAAAATATACCAGCAATACTGTATAGTTTGAATTTCAGTCTCTCTGATTAAATTTATTTAAATACACTGCTTTTTTCTATCGTGCATTTTTTATTTTGTTTTTCTCATACTTTATTTAAAAAAATCGTCATGCACATTAGCGTTTATTTATGTTTCAATTAATTAAGAGCTTAATATTACTTTGTATTTCAAACTACCAAACCTTGCCAAAGTGAGTACAAAGAGCTGTTTTCTTCTGTAATATCAATGATGGAATACTTCATGGGTTACCTTTATAATATAGTTATTAAAATTAATCGATGATTTCATCAGAATTATGTGTCCGTCGACAACAATATAATATAGGGAAATTATTTACCCACTCGGGCGAGTTTGATCATAATAAAAATAATTTAACAATTTATAGGCGGTCGTATATTGACTTCATGTACAAGACGATAAAGTTCATTCTTTAATATAAATGATTAATGACTTATGTTATTCTAATATTTCGATGACTTGTACCGAAAGCACTCAGCTTAGATAATCTAGCGGTATTCTCCCCCTTTCGCTCTGTGGGATACGACTTCACCACTATTTACTTGTCATTTATCTTAATACCTCAAATGGTAGAGGTCTTAGTCTTTAACTATGTGATTACAGAGATAAGGGAACAGAAGTGAACATATTGGTATGATTAAATATACAAATTGAACTATTTGTCTTCCAGGTGCGTTCCCGTACTTTTCTACATTTTACTACGCGTAACTTTCCAAAACAGCATACATTTATTATTGGTATTAAGTAATTTTAAAGTGAAATTGAATTATGAAATAGTATATATCAATTGTCACCCCTTCTTATATTTGCTGAGTCATATTTCACAGAGATTGCCTTTTATTATTTAGAAAGGGGTCCGTTTGTTAGATCACACTAGAATCAAATCAATTTAGGTTTTGAATAATATACCAAAAAAATACATAAATATTTGGGTGTCCTGAATGCAACAGTCATTTTAACTGAACCGTAAATTTTTTAAATTATTTATTATTAAAAATTAAAATAATGTTTACTTCCAATAAATGCATTATGAAATATGGGAGCTTTACGTATGGTTGATGTTACATTTGTCGTGATTTAAAAAATATATTTCTTAATAGTAGTGAAGCTTCCGACGGATCAAAGTTCACAGAGATCATTTCAAATAAGATATAATGGTCTTTTATTGATGCTATAAAAATAATGGACGGGTCGATGATGTACAATAAATAAGAAGTTTTGGTGGGTGAGCTTTATCGTGTTGGCATTGTATTAAAGCTGTACCTCATTGACGTTTTTTTTTACGATACAAACCATATAATTTTATACGGGATTTAAAAAAAATAAGCTCCCACATAAAGCGATCTTTTACTATCTTTCGAAGAACAATATTAATAAGCATTAAATGCATTGCAGAATAAATTCTTTTCGTTGTATGTATACATATGTAGTAAACCGGGATCGAATTATTTTTGTAGCCATTAAAAAAATCTTGTTGATATAACATTATCTACATTTAATCTTTAACTTTCACTCTTTACTTGAAGCATGTAGTTTTCCAAGATCGACTCATTGAGTTACTTTCAAACTATCGACAGTTTAATTAAACTAACTTAAATTGCGTTTGATACACTCCCTATATTATTAAATATGATATTTATTACGTGGTGTAATGATAAAATACGTTTGCAATAAAGTTTAAGTTTTCTTTAGTAAATATTGGAAGCGGTCATTAAATTTGACCCTTTCAAAGAATATATATTCTTTCTTTGAGGTTCATTAAGCGATAATTAAAAATTTGTCTCGCCATAATTGGCTGAAGGAATACTTCCATTGTACTTTATGACGAATTTCTCCATTCAAGACTTGTATTATTGCCTTGAAATAACGAATCATTAGATAAATATTTTTACAATTTGAATACAATGTCAAAGATTATATAAACGACTTTTTACAAATATTAGTCCCAGATATTTATAAATTTTACATTATTCTGCTAAAGTAGTTAGTTTGGATTCGATAGGCTTCCAAATCTTAATGTAGCATATAACATATTGAATTAGTTTTTCATAATTATTTACGTTTAGAATTAACTAAAGCACGTATAATATGTTATTTGTAAGGATGAGACGTCATACATTTTTGGTGATTTTTTCAAGTTCTGGAGCAATAATTATTTTATTACACTAATAAATTATAAACATAGGTTTACGCTTTTGATTATTATTTATTTATATTTAGAGCTTTTTTGAGAGGGTTTGTTAGACACAACAAATTGTCTGTCGGGGATTTTAACTATTACTAGTTACACAGGTCACCGACTTAATAATCAGTATTTACCTTACAATACAGGAAAACAAAGTAAACCTGATCGATCGGGAATTAATTAATATTATTCTCGATCTCCTAGTCGTAATAATAGAACAAATGGATTTAAAAAAAAAATGACTTGAACGGGATTTCAACCAATGACCACAATATTTGTAGCCACGCGTCTTATCCCCTGAGCTATTACACTGGTACAGAATTTTGTCAATCAGAGTTTCTTTATAATACAAAAACGATATATTTATATTTTATAACAATCATAATATATTATCCATTACTTATTGCGTACCTCGTTTATGAGTTTTTTGAAGTGTTACTTATTTATATGTTTTTCTTTTTGTTCGCAGGTAATTGAACAAACTATTTATATGGCGTAGAGTGGGTGTTTGTGAAAGGTAAGCTAGTTTGAGTCGTTCTAATGAAGGAAAGGGTCATTTTGTCACGGGTCATGGTGTATCGAATCCTGGAAATATCCTCAACTCACCAAGCCTCGTGTCCAGTTGCTCCAGTTTCCTGCTTGTATGGTGTATATGACTATCCAAGCTAGTTCTAGCTCTGGACCACACACCGTCTAATGTCCTCAGTCTCTCTTCTATGGACCCCAAGATCGTCTGAACGTTCTGCAACAACAAATATCATCATTTCATTAATCGAATATTGGATACATATAGCTTATCCGTAGTCTCTTGTTTAACTAATCAATAATTGTATTCCTTCTTTAATTTATCTGTTGACCATTCACATTAAATTACCTCAACGTAAATATCAGCATCACGGTTTTGACCAATCACGACTCATCTCACGTTAACGTAAAACTTGGTATTCCTAGACGTAAACGTATACCGTAAAGACTGTTATAGAGTTGCTTTACTTTTAAGAGTTTTTTTTGTTAATTAGTGCCTCGCCCGAGGCTCAGAGGAGGCACTCACTAACAAAAAACCGATCATAAGTGTAGCTTAGTAACTCTTCCATCGTATTTACGGTGTACGTTTTTCGGTTACGTATAACTTAACACGTGTTTATATTTATAACGACTCATAACAAAATTAATTTGTTTGACTTTCTTCAATCAATATATCAATGAATAATTTTTAAATTAGCATTATTTGACAAGCGTGAATATTTTTTTAAACCTAAACCCTCATATTCAATAGTTATTTTTTTATGCACGATGGAAATATCAGTGATAGATAATATTTGAAACCTAATACTTATAGCAAAAGTATAATATAAAAAATCAAATAAATAATTTCACACTTTTTAGTGACAACCGTATTTGTTTCTGCCTCAAATATTAAGCATATGTAATTTCATATTTATCCAAAACAAAAATGACACCCAAACTGAATATTTTTGTTTAATACTTACAAAGAATGGATTTGAACTAACTGAGAATATTTTAATGGGTTAATATTTTAAGAGTATTGAATTTGAGTCGCTAACTTAGACTTGACACATGAAACAATATTTTTTTCATTTAATAATAATAAAAAAAATACATTCACTTATTTTTGCAATACCTTACCGTCCCCTAAAATATTCTCTGCTAGTTCAAGTCCACCCTGTATATTTTAAATATTTTTGGAACACTCTAATTCTACTGAAAAAATTCTCACTGATTAAAAGTCCACACTGTATAATATAATTATTAATAGTTTATTTAAACTTTCTCGGTATCATTTTACCAGCAGTTCAACGATCACATGATATGGTTTTCATTCAACCAACATTCTGTGGCCACATTATCTGCTTGGCCTGTTCTAATATAATTTATATTGTTTACGAAATATCTCTACAACTATTATTAGCTAATATTAAAAGATGCTTATCTCAGACAAAACGGTATAAAAGAGGATATTTATACAGTAGCAGCTGTAAAGTGATGCAAACAAACTGCACCCGTCAACATCTCAAAACAGTTGTCGTCACTACTCAACAAAACTGACGTTGATATTTTACAACTTGACACTAAAATCAAAATTAATTAGCAGAAAATTCAATAAAATCTAATTTGAAACATCAGGGTCAATATTTCCAGTCTGTGTTATATTATTTGAATTTAAGTTTGTGCTGTTTAAAGTAATGGTTTTGAAAATTAGCTAGTCGAAAACCAGTCACTAAATTACCCAACAGATTTTTAAAAAATAAATAATAGACTTCTCTTCATAACAAAAGAAGACATTAAATTTATTATGAGAATTTATAATATAAAAATAAAAACTTTTACATAATCAAATAAATAACCTCACGACTATTATATTCTAATAATATTGGGTAATTCTAGAATTGACATTTTCATTATGAAGATTTCTGATACTACATTTATTTATTTATTTATTTACGCTCCGAGGAGCTTTTTATTTTTAAAAAGGGTCATTTTGAGTGGGTTTTTTATACACAACAACGTGTTAATTGTCTGCCGGTGATCTTAACTATTACTAGTTACACAGATCACCGACTTAATAATCAGTATTTACCTTACAATACAGGAAATCAGAGTAAACCTGGATCGCGACGATCGATCGGGATTTTATTAATATTATTCCCGATCTCCCAGTCATAATAATCGATAAAATCAATTTAAAAATGCTTGACTTGAGTGGGATTTGAACCCATGACCACAGTATTTGTAGCCACACTTCTTATCCCCTGAGCTATTACGCTGGTACATTGATAAAATTTTCACATATTACATTTAATTTATTAAACAGTCGTATTATTATCATATGAGTAATAAAATAATAAATACGAAATCGTATATTTTTTATTGACAGTGAGAATACTAACAAATGCAAGTTTGGCATTGATTCGTGTGAACCGTTTTTTTTTTCAGAATTAAAATTTCGGCGGTAGATTTAAATGCAATTTATATACACAAG